>CM041716.1:910000-1188206 GCA_023373845.1 Nibea coibor | reverse complement strand
AAAATCTGACTTTTTTTCGTTAAAAAATCTGACTATTTTTCGTAAAAATTCGGAATTTTTTTCGTAAAATTTCGATTTTTTTCCCTTAAAATTCTGACTTTTTTCATAAAAAAAATTGATTTTTTTTCATAAAAATTCTGACTTTTTTCTTAGAAATTCAGACTTTTTTTCGTAAAAATTCAGACTTTTTTTCATAAAAATTCTGATTTTTTCCAGAAAAATTTTGACTTTTTTGTAAAAAAAATCACACCTTTTTCGTAAAAAATTTGACTTTTTTTCCGTACAATTTCAATTTTTTCGTTAAAATTCACACTTTCTTTCTTCTGACTTTTTTCCTGAAAATTTCAACTTTCTACGCTTTTCTGGGATTTGAACCCTGGTTGGATTGAGAATTTGAACATGGGGTGGTTACTTTACCAACTGAGCTATTTTTTGGCTGTCGTTTGTTGCCTTTTTTTAAAAAAAAATCTACATTTTCTTTCGTAAAATTCAGACTTTTTTCACCAAACTTTTCTTCAAAATCTCAATTTTTTTCCCCTTAAAATTCAAACTTTTTTTTCGTAAAATTTTTGATTTTTTTCCTTAAAGTTCAGACTTTTTTTTATTAGAAATTCAAACTTTTTTTCGTAAAATTCAGATTTTTTTCGTAAAAATTCAGACTTTTTTTCGTAAAAAAATCTGATTTTTTTGGTAAAAATTTGGACTTTTTTTCATAAAAATTCAGATTTTTTTGGGAAAAATTTGGACTTTTTGTCGTTAAAAAAAATCTGACTTTTTTTAATTTTTTTTTCGTAAAATTTTGGACTTTTTTCGTAAAAAAACAGATTTTTTTCATATAAAATTTGACTTTTTTTCCGTAAAATTTCGATTTCTTCCCTTAAAATTCAGCCTTTTTTTTTTTAGAAATTCTGACTTTTTTTCGTAAAAAATCTAGATTTTTTTCCTGAAATTCGGACTTTGTTCCCCAAACTTTTCTTCAAAATTTCGATTTTTTTCCTTCAAAATTCTGACTTTTGTCCCCAAACTTTTCTTCAAAATCTCGATTTTTTTCCCCTTAAAATTCGGACTTTTTTTTCGTAAAAACTCAGCCATTTTTTTTTGTTAAAAAATCTGACTTTTTTCAATTTTTTTTCGTTAAAAAAATCTGACTTTTTTTTCGTAAAAAATCAGACTTTTTTGTAAAAGTTTTCAACTTTCTACGCTTTTCTGGGATTTGAACCCTGTTGGATTGAGAATTTGAACATGGGGTGGTTACTTCACCAACTAAGCTATTTTTTGGCTGTCGTTTCTTGCCTTTTTTTAAAAAAAAATCTCGATTTTTTTCCTGAAATTCAGACTTCTTTCACCAAACTTTTCTTCAAAATCTCGATTTTTTTTTCCCTTAAAATTCAGACTTTTTTTCGTAAAAAAAAAAGATTTTTTTTCGTAAAAAAAAAAGATTTTTTTTCGTAAAAATTTTGACTTTTTTTCGTAAAATTTCGATTTTTTTTCGTAAAAAAATCAGATTTTTTTCGTAAAAATTCAGACTTTTTTTCATAAAAATTCTGATTTTTTCCAGAAAAATTTTGACTTTTTTGTAAAAAATCACACCTTTTTCGTAAAAAATTGGACTTTTTTTCCGTACAATTTCAATTTTTTCGTTAAAATTCACACTTTCTTTCTTCTGACTTTTTTCCTGAAAATTTCAACTTTCTACGCTTTTCTGGGATTTGAACCCTGGTTGGATTGAGAATTTGAACATGGGGTGGTTACTTTACCAACTGAGCTATTCTTTGGCTGTCGATTGTTGCCTTTTTTTTTTTTAAAAAATCTACATTTTCTTTCATAAAATTCAGACTTTTTTCACCAAACTTTTCTTCAAAATCTCAATTTTTTTTCCCTTAAAATTCAGACTTTTTTTCGTAAAATTTTGAGTTTTTCGTAAAAATTCGGACTTTTTTTCGTAAAAAAACAGATTTTTTTCATATAAAATTTGACTTTTTTTTCGTAAAATTTCGATTTCTTCCCTTAAAATTCAGCCTTTTTTTTCTTAGAAATTCTGACTTTTTTCGTAAAAAAAATCGGATTTTTTTTCGTAAAAAAATCTAGATTTTTTTTTCCAGAAATTCGGACTTTGTTCCCCAAACTTTTCTTCAAAATTTCGATTTTTTTCTTCAAAATTCTGACTTTTTTCCTTCAAAATTCTGACTTTTGTCCCCAAACTTTTCTTCAAAATCTTGATTTTTTTCCCCTTAAAATTCGGACTTTTTTTCGTAAAATTCAGATTTTTTTCGGAAAAATTCAGACTTTTTTCGTTAAAAAATCTGACTTTTTTCAATTTTTTTTCGTTAAAAAAAAAGACTTTTTTTCGATTTTTTTTTTTTTTGTAAAATTTCGGACTTTATTTCGTAAAAAAAACAGATTTTTTTCATATAAAATTTGACTTTTTTTCGTAAAATTTCGATTTCGTTCCCTTAAAATTCAGCCTTTTTTTTCTTAGAAATTCTGACTTTTTTTCGTAAAAAATCGGATTTTTTTTCGTAAAAAAATCTAGATTTTTTTTCCAGAAATTCGGACTTTGTTCCCCAAACTTTTCTTCAAAATTTCGATTTTTTTCTTCAAAATTCTGACTTTTTTCCTTCAAAATTCTGACTTTTTTCCTTCAAAATTCTGACTTTTGTGCCCAAACTTTTCTTCAAAATCTCGATTTTTTCCCCCTTAAAATTCGGACTTTTTTTCGTAAAAATTCAGATTTTTTTCGGAAAAATTCAGACTTTTCGTTAAAAAATCTGACTTTTTTTCAATTTTTTTCCTTAAAAAAAAAAAATCGGACTTTTTTTTTCATAAAAAAATCAGACTTTTTTCGTAAAAGTTTCAACTTTCTACGCTTTTCTGGGATTTGAACCCTGTTGGATTGAGAATTTGAACATGGGGTGATTTTTTTCGTATAAAAATCAGATTTTTTTTCGGACTTTTTTCAAAGTTTCAATTTTTTTTCCTCAAAATTTAGACTTTTTTCTGTTAGAAATTCTGACTTTTTTTTTCGTAACAAATCATACTTTTTTCGTAAAATTTCGGACTTTTTTCGTAAAAAAAATCTGACTTTTTTCATTAAAATGTTGACTTTTTCGTAAAAAAAAAATGGGTTTTTTTCTTTAAAAAATTGACTTTTTTCCCCAAACTTTTCTCCAAAATTTCGATTGTTTTCCTTAAAATTCAGACTTTTTTTTCTTAGAAATTTGGATTTTTTTTCCTTAAAAAATCGGATTTTTTCGTAAAAATTCAGATTTTTTTTCGAAAAAAAATGGAACTTTTTCCGTAAAAATTTTGACTTTTTTTTCGTAAAAATTCAGACTTTTTTTTCTTTAAAAATTAGAATTGTTTTCTTTAAAATATTGAATTTTTTTCTTTAAAATACTGACTTTTTTTTTCGTTTGTTGCCTTTTCTAAAAGAAAATCTAGATTTTTTTCCTTAAACTTCTGACTTTTTTTCTTTGAAATTTTGACTTTTTTATTAAAAATTCGGACTGTTTTTCGTAAAAAATCTAAATTTTTTTGTAAAAAATCAGACTTTTTTCTTTAAAATTCTGACTTTTTTCCTGAAAATTTGAAAAATTCTGACTTTTTTTTTTTAATTCTTTTTTCCCCAAACTTTTCTTCAAAATTTCAATTTTTTCCCTTAAAATTCTGACTTTTTTTCTTAAAAATTGAACTTTTTTTCTGAAAAATTCTGACTTTTTTCCTGAAAATTCTGATTTTTTTCCCCAAACCTTTCTTCCAAATGTCAATTTTTTCCCTTAAAATTCTGACTTTTTTCTTTAAAATTTTGACTTTTTTCCCCAAACTTTTCTTCAAAATTTTGATTTTTTTCCTTAACATTCAGACTTTTTTTTCACAAAAATTAAGACTTTTTTCCTGAAAATTTGAAAAGTTTTCTTCAAAATTTTGATTTTTCCTTAAAATTTGGACTTTTGTTTTCTTAGAAATCCACTAATATATATATATATACATACATATACACATACATATATACATACACACATATATATATTTGTTGATGTGGGTCTTACCTTTATCAGCTTGCCATCAGTTACATGTCGTTTACTCCACCTATTTTAACCTGATCATCAGGCTATGCAGTCTCTCTCTCACGCCAATACCAATTTTGTTTCTGATATAGATTATCTGACATCCTGTGTTCTCTTAATGTTTTTAACACAAGTTAAAGACTCTACTGTTTCTTTTTAGAAGCGACCTTTAACCCCTCTTCATGTCTAACATGCCTCTACGACCTGCACACACACCCAACAGGTTGAGAACATCAAGATGAGAGAGGAGCAGCTGAAAAACAAAAGATTTGTTAGTGTGAAAAGTTCTTGTCAGACTCACATCAAACAAACAGCAGAAAGGCTGCAAACAGTGGAAGAAAAGGCCTCAATCATGACACACGAGTCAAGACACACGAGTCAAGACACACGAGTCAAGACACAGTCGACAGTTGTTTGGTACATTGAAGTTTACTGGAGGATAAAAAGTGAAGAGAAATATCAAAAGCAAAACATTAATTAAACAAAAAACTAATTTGGTGATACAATTATATCATTATTATTAATCATTACATGATGTTACAACAGCAGATTATAGAGTCGGTGTATCATCTGATGGATCACAGTAATGACTTTGACACTTTGTATTCATCCAGATTTCCAGTAAATGTTGCGGTATTCTGGATATTGCTGTTCAGACAGGAGTAATCACACAGGAAGGCTTTTAATTTGAAACTTTAGTGCAGGAATTTATAAAATAAGAGCATCATAAGAGAAGCACACACACATATATATATACAGATAACTCTGGAGTTAACTTTCTCTTTGGATGGTTTAAGGTCAATTTTTCACTTTTGGTGGAGGCGACATGATGATCTGACTGTTGTTGATGAGAGTGCTTCATATCTGGTCGTGGACCTCGGAGATCCTGATCCGTCCCCCGGGCTCCTGCCTCTTCACCTGGACAGTCTTCAGCACCACCGAGCTAATCCAGCTCCATGTTGTCCTCTTGTTTTGGTGGCTGCCCCCTGGTGGCCTACACAGGCATTACAGAAGATACATGTCAGCCACAGAACAAGTCAAACTGCTGAGTGACACTTTAATGATTTAAAAGATACCAGACAGAAGACAGAAGTAATAAAAAGGTGAGGCAGATGCAGCTGTTTAAAAGCTGGAAGGCTTTTAATGTGAAACATCAGCACAGGAAGTGATGATTTGGACAGCAGCTCAAAAGCTGTTGTGCCAAACTGAATTTTGGATTTTCACACCCGTACAGTCGTTTCATGGAAGTGTACCTTGTAGTAGTGAAGCACGGCAGCACTGGACCCCACAGTCAGAACCAGAAGCAGGACCAGGACCACCAGTCTGACGAGCAGCTCTGTTAAAGAGGCTGAAACAGATTCACAACCATTAAATCACTTCATACAGGAACATGTGCAGCACTTTAACCAAACACCAAAAACTGCCTCTTGGGTGGATGTTGTACTTTCAAAATAAAGCTTGCTGGGGGCAAATGTCACATATTTGGTATCAAACAAGAGAGAAAGTTGTGTTTGTGTTTCAACTTGTGATTGTCCGTTTCTGTTTTTAAGATGGAGCTGTTTGTTGAACTGAAGTTACCTGACACGGTGACACAGAGTGTCCGGCTCTCAGAAGAGAAGTTATGGGAGAACACGTAGACGTGATACACACAGCGGTACTCTCCTCGGTGGGCGTGGCTTGCAGCAGAGAACAGGAAATGAGCAGAGTGATTGACAGCTGGCTGGGTGTAGCTCTGTGATGTAGCCGAGGTGGTGAAGATGAGCTGGAAGGAGCCTCCTGGATACTGTGGTTGGATGGAGCAGGTGATGGTGAAGTCGGAGCCCAGGAGCACCTGAAGGCCCTGCTGCGTGGCCTCAGAAACCCCGTCAGTGAGGGTGGTGGAGATGAGTGCTGGAAGCAGCAAATCTGAAAAATGAAGTCTCTGTCAGGAATATGCTGCTGCTACGGGCCGCACTGATCACTGTACACAAGCAACTTCAGAACTTCAGTCAAACCGGATCAGATTCTAGTCACAACCGACCGCTCAGCTTCAACTCTCTGTGATTTACACACTCTATGATGGACACATAGCTAACCGCTAATCAACTGCTGCTAACTGAATCTGCCGTTAGCATGCTAACAGAACCGGGCTAAGCAGCCGGACCGGACCGGGTTGGAGCACAGCCTCTGAGACCAGCAGGGAATAATGTCACAGTACAGAGGTGACTTACAGACTTTATGATGGAAACATTGATAAGTAGTGACATGCTAACTAGTGTTAGCTTGGTTAGCCATGTAGCTAACTGATACCAGGAGCCAAACCCGGCAAGAAAACCAGCTCGATAGGCTGCTGTGTTCACTGTTAGACTGGACACTGCTGGTTCAGAGGTTCTGTTGCTGTGTTCACTGTTAGACTGGACACTGCCGGTTCAGAGGTTCTGTTGCTGTGTTCACTGTTGGACTGGACACTGCCGGTTCAGAGGTTCTGTTGCTGTGTTCACTGTTAGACTGGACACTGCCGGTTCAGAGGTTCTGTTGCTGTGTTCACTGTTAGACTGGACACTGCCGGTTCAGAGGTTCTGTTGCTGTGTTCACTGTTAGACTGGACACTGCTGGTTCAGAGGTTCTGTTGCTGTGTTCACTGTTAGACTGGACACTGCTGGTTCAGAGGTTGTGTTCGGTCCCGGGTCCGAAGTTTCCTGATGGACAGTAAAGTAAACTGCTGCTACCTGTAGCTGTTGTTAGCTAATGTTAGCTTGTTACATTTGATGTATTTGGTGTTACCTGAGCAAATGACCTCCAGGTCCAGAAAAGATCGGTCAACCATTGTATATACACACTCCCTAAATGCAGACCCGGACAGAAGACAAGCCGATCTGATCGACCACTTGAAACTCTTTTTGTCGTTCCGTTTTTTCCTGGTTGAAACAGCAGAGCCGCAGTTTAATTCACGACAAACTACATCTGCTGTCGTTAGATTCCACTCAGCTGTGAGATCATCCACTGTCAACCACTCTCCTTGTTGTTTCACTTCCATGGTACCAGCACACCGACTGGGTTCTCCCACCAGTCGGACGACATCAGGCTCTGAGCAGACGAGAAACTGGTTAAAATCAGATGAAGTCACATTTCAGAGTCAAATCAAAGCTGCAGCTCAACTTTTACCTGAGCAGGTGAGTCGGACAGCTCGTCCAGATGGACAGGAGGTCTGAACTGAGTCTGAGCTTCTACAGTCCAGGAGAGCAGACTCGTTGCCTCCACACTGGAACTCTTTGGTCCATGTTGGAGACTCCACTTCTCCATAGAGCGCCCCCTGGAGGACTGAAGGAGCCCCACAGCCGAGCTCCCTACAGACCACCTCTGCATCCTGCTGGTCAAAGTCAGCTTCACACACTGAGGACCACCGCTGGTCAGACTGGGCAGACTTCACCTCCAGTCTGCCTGAACACAGACTAGTCCCATCCACCAGCCGGACAGAGTCTATTGAGGAAGAGACAGAGTGTGAAAGAGAAAGAAAGTCATGAGAATAGTTTGAAAATTAATATTTGGGGTTTTGTTGAGAGGCGTTGGTCTTCTGATCTCTATAAACAGATAAATGCATGATCTGAAGACCAAGATTTCAGGATGAGGAACCTGTGTAGTTTGAGTAGTATTGACCTCACACCAAATGATTTTTCAAACGGTTTCACAGTCACAGACAAATTGCGGCACACTCCCGTCATCTCGACCGTTTGGTGTCAGGTGGTCATAAAATCTTGTCCAAGCTGTCTGATGACGATGTCCACCGACAGTCCAAGAGCGTCTGTGGACAGAGTCTGAATGAATTTCTGGATTTCACCGTCTACAATCCAGAATCTCATTCAAAGATTCAGAGAATCAGAGAAATCTCTGAACCAACACTGAGTGTCCGTGACTCATCAGGCAGCAGCACCGACATGGAGTTCAGAGAGAGAGAGACAGATGTCAACCACACCCAGAAACACAGACGGACTGACGGGACGTGGTCTGAAAACAGAAAATCTATGTGACAAATAGAAAAGTGATAAAATCACCTGAGCAGAAGATGTTCAGACGGTTCGCTGCTGTCAACCTCGTCCTTTCTTTTGAATCACAGACCTTCCATCTATCATCGGAACCAAAACAGGTAGGCAGATTTCTCCACAGATCGGAGGAAGTCCAGACCACAGAACCACAGTCCCGATCTCTGCAGAGTGTCTGTGTGTAATTCAGGTCTACGTTACGCGTATAAAACACCTCGAGTGTAACATTACACCCGTTGGGTCCGGACAGCATCACGTGCTCTGGACACAGGTGTAGAGTCATTAGTCAAATAATCTCTTGCACAGTTCATCATTTATATTTATTTTGTCTGCTTACCTATGAAAATACCTCCGTCTTCTATCTGGAGAGCTGCAGAGAATCATAAAAAACAAACTGAAGCAGTCGTTCTGTTGTCTTTGTGTGGAATATGACACTGTCTACCTGTTCACAGGTGATTAAATGTTATTAAGTTACTGGTATCTTTACACATATAATGTGACAATTAACACAACAGAAGAAATCTTTGCTTACACGATGAGGCATTAACTAGCTGTAGCCACCAGGGGGCAGTACCAATGTGGGTACATTCATTTACATCAGACACAAATGGTCTAGTCACTGTCCTCCAATAGGAGCAGCTGGAGGGTTCACACCTTTCTTTATTGTCTTTTCAAGCTAAATTTTAATCTATAAAATCAAACTGATACTTTTGTTTTTCCAAGATTGTCTCAAGTTTACTCTTTCAAAGAATCAACCATCTACAGAACTTCACTGCGTTCTTATCATCATCATCATCATTAATATTAATGTTGTTTCCAGTGAGCCTCTCATCATTTCACAGATAAATACATCGACGATGCCATTGGCTGCAGAGTGTGACAGTCTGCCAATGAAAATCAGCCAGCAACAACACTTCTCCTCAGATCTGCACGGATCTCATCAGAAACCGCAGAAGTCTGAATGACGGAAGTCGAGTAACAAGGCCGTCATAAAAATGTAATGTCGGCTGAAAAATTATTACTCCAGTGAAGCATAGAAACCCAAAATTTTTACTTCAGTAAGGTAACAGAGTATTTGTACTTCACCTCTGATTACAGCAGCTGACAGAACACAAGGTGGACCAATAAAATACTCAGGAGTAAAATCAAGGACGTGTTGTCAGCTCGTTTAAAACTCAAACATCAACTTAAAGGATCTGTTGGTGATTCATGACAAACATCACACTGATCGTGGGTCTTACCTGAGCTCCAGAGCAGCACGGACACGACCAGAACACGATCCATGGCCCGCTGATGCGTCGTCGAAACAAGCGTCTGTCGCGGTCACCGTCTCTTCCTCACTGACGGTTTCTTAACATGTCTTTATCAGCTCCCCATCAGTCAAATGTAGCTTACACATTTTGATTTGCTCATCAGACTCAGTGTGGTTTCTCTGACATCCTGTGTTCTCATGACGATCTCGCCTTAATCAGATTATCCCCCAGTAAACGTTTTAGAAGCCGTCTTCACGTCTAACATGCCTCCACAGCCAGCAGAAGCATTCAACGGGTTGACGACGTCAAGAAGAAAGAGGTGTGAAAAGTTTGTGTCATGGTCACATCGAAGTAAACACAAATATAAAAAGCAAAAGATGTATTCAACAAAAAACAAATTTGGAGATACGATGAAGAAAAAGTGACGGAATTGGCCTCTTAACACCCGGTCGATCATTTGGTGGAGCACGTCTTGTGCTGTTTGGCTAAGGTGCAGGCGTCTTCACTCATCATACTGTCAGAGGCCTCGACAAACAGAACTATATTATTTAATACCACAAAACAAGTCCAACAAAAAATAACCTCGAGCAAACGGTTGATTTGCCACTTCATGGTAAACGCAGAAAAATGAAGCTGATTCACTAAAAACTGAATCTCTTGCAGCACCAGATAAAATGTTCAAATGTTTTCTCCTTTTTTCATGTGAAAACCTGCAATGTTTGGTGGCATGATACCATAAATAAAGTGTGTGCTATTCCCCAAAAACATTTCTCCTGTTTTTGGTTTTTGTGTGTATTTCGGTATTTTAACCATAAAATGAAATATTTGGTAGAGGTCTATATTTTAAAGACTCTAGGGTCCGTTGACTGGTTATTATGGAGCCAAAGGAATAAGAAATGTAAAGAAAATAAAAATCCATCACTTTTTTCTTGGTGGAGTTTGTTCATGTTCAAATAATCTCAACACTCTTCTCTCATCTCGGCTTCTGGATCCTGCTGACCTGGAAATATGACGGAAAACAACTCATGTGAAGCTAAAATCACTCAAATGATCCCTGAATGAACTCCAACCTGTTACTACTGTACCTTCAAGTGGACGCAGAGGACGGTGATGAGTAACGTGACGAGTAACGTCAACAGGCCGACAAGTCTGATGATCAGCTCCGTCAGATATGCTGAAACAGATTTAAATCAACGTTTTGTAACTTCCCTCATTTCTCTGATCACGTCGATGCTACAATCATCAGGTGAGTGACCGAAGAGGCCTGAGCTGCTGAGCCTTCAGCAGTTTGTACTGTATCACCTGTATTCTCTGTGACGTTACCTGACACGGTGACACCGAGTGTCCGGCTCTCAGAAGAGAAGTTATGGGAGAACACGTAGACGTGATACACACAGCGGTACTCTCCTCGGTGGGCGTGGCTTGCAGCAGAGAACAGGAAGCTAGCAGAGTGATTGACAGCTGGCTGGGTGTAGTTCTGTGATGTAGCCGAGGTGGTGAAGATGAGCTGGAAGGAGCCTCCTGGATACTGTGGTTGGATGGAGCAGGTGATGGTGAAGTCGGAGCCCAGGAGCACCTGAAGGCCCTGCTGTTTGTCATTGGAGACCCCTTCGGTGGAGGTAGAGGAGATGTTTGGTTGGACCAGCAAATCTGTGAATGAAAAAAGGAAATGATTAGCTGAAGTGGTAGCAGGAGCCCAAATATGTCCTCAGAGCAGAAGGTTGGTAAAGCTACGATTATCTGGCAAAACAGACTGAGGTTAACTTTATAGGTTAGTCCTGCAGTGCACCGCTGCCCCAGCCAAGCCTACATCATACATCGGCTCCCCGTGTCTCCGTCCTACCAGGATAGCAGGAAACTTAGGAATTATGATCGGCGACTAGCTAACCTTCTCTGATCACATCGCTTCAGTTGCGCAGCCGTTACACTCCACAGCATCAGAATCAGGCCTCAACATGTTTCTGATACAGGTTGTGGTAGAGACAGATGTTACCTCCTCCAGTGAGCGACGCCTGGCTCTGCCACCCGTACACTCAGGACAGTCCAGACTTTTCTTGTCTGTTTGCTATTGGTGGAACGTCCTACCAGTTCCTACCAGATCAGGAGCGTCCCTCTCTACCTTCACAAACCTCCTGAAGACCTCCAGCTCTTCAGAGAGAACCTCCTCTGCAACACTACCAACACCTGGACATGACACATCTGTCCACCTCTACTTCTAGGCCTTGATGAGTCGTACTCATTGCTGCACAAACATATCGTTGTCACACTGAACCTTTATTGGACCCAAACCAGTGGACATAGCACCAACCTCGGAGTTGAAGTTCAACCAGTTACCAAGAACTCACTAGGTGTTACCTCATGTATGCACCAAATAATGGGCACCAAATTCCAGATGGAAGAAGTTAAAAAGAAATTCACTCGATTAAAACAGAGCAACTAAAGATGACTTGCCGGAGCATATCACGTGAAGGCCGAGATATGTTTCATCGATATTAATCAGCAACAGACACTCCGACAGTGCAGGTGATGACTGGACACAGGAAGGACTGATCCACCATATGGGTCTGTCATCTGAGGCTTCAGTTATCTGCGTCGAAAGAGCCGAACCACAATCCAATAGTCGACACACTGCAGCTGCAGATGTCTCATCCCATTCATCATCCCAGTCAGCCACTGGTCTCCACTCTCCATGATTCCTCATCTCCAGTGCACCACCACAGCGGCTGGACGCTCCCACCAGTCTGATGTTGTCGGGAGCTGAACAAAGACGGGAAAACGATTATTAGAGGGAGTAAAGGAGTGAGCCGAGTCAAAGCTTTCAGCTCCTCTTCTACCTGAGCAGGTGAGTTCAACAGCTTTGCCAGGTGAGCAGGTGTTTGTAGTCGAGCTGGACATGCCACAGTCCCGGAGGCCTTCACACTGGGTCCAAACTGGAGCCCCCTGCAGGACCAAAGGAGCCCCACAGCCGAACTCCCTACAGACCTCCTCTGCATCCTCCAGGTCAAACTCGTCTTCACACACCAATGTCCACGACTGTTCAGACTTCATCTCCAGTCTGCCTGAACACAGACTACTCCCATTCACCAGCCGGACAGAGTCTGTGAATACAGCAACAATGGAAGAAGTGAGAGAAGTGAGAAGTGAGTGAAAGTAACCCTCGAACAACAGACAGCGGTCAGAAAACTATAAGTCATATCAATGAACAGACTTGATGACGAGCATCCTGAGGCTTTGCTGAACATCTTCATATATAATTTGTGTGGCTAAAGTTAAAAATGTGACCTCTGGAGCGAGGTAAAAACACGGCTCCGTCTGCTGTCCTCCACAAATTTCTGCTCTCAGTTAATATGGGAGTAAATGGGGAAGCTGGTGGGTGATCCTGACACATCTGAGCTAACAGAGCCAAAACTATAAGTCTGACAGCTTCAGCAGGTTTATGTGAGTGAGCAGCACAAAATGTCCAACAGTTTGATGTTAAACATATTTCTGTAGAGTGACATTTGTGCCACTGAGTAGCAGCTTCAGGTAGAAAGACGAGTCGTGCCACTCACCTCTCATGGTGTTACCCGAACAGGTGATTTCCAGGCTGTACTCGCTGAGCTCATGATTTGTCATCACACATTTGTGCAATGTGGATCCAGACTGAACACAGCGAGAGTCGATCCACCACACAGGTCGGCCCGATGATTCCCTTTTCTTTCCCGCTGAGATGAACGAGCCGCAGTCGAGCCGCTGACAGATTACAGGTGCTGCCTTCAGGTGCCAGTGACTGTCAATGTGATCCACTGCTTTCCAAACTTCACCGTGCTTCAACTCGAGTCTGCCGGTGCAACGGTTAGCTCCTCCTACCAACCTGACATCATCGGGGTCTGACGAAACACAAGCAAAGTGTTAGGAAATGATTTGACATAAGAGTCAATCGAAGCTGCAGCTCTACCTGAGCAGGTGAGTCCAACAGCTTTTCCAGGTGAGCAGGTGTTTCTAGTTGATCCTGAGCTTCTACAGTCCAGGAGAGCAGACTCGTTGCCTCCACACTGGAACTCTTTGGTCCATGTTGGAGCCTCCACTTCTCCATAGAGCGCCCCCTGGAGGACTGAAGGAGCCCCACAGCCGAGCTCCCTACAGACCACCTCTGCATCCTGCTGGTCAAAGTCAGCTTCACACACTGAGGACCACCGCTGGTCAGACTGGGCAGACTTCACCTCCAGTCTGCCTGAACACAGACTAGTCCCATCCAGCAGCCTGACAGAGTCTGGAAAGTGAGTAAGTGGATTAATATTTATAAAGTGCCATTTAAAATGGTAAGTATCATGAGCGGTGTTACCTGAGCAGGTTATCTCTATGACGTCAGATGAAATTATATTTTCACTGAGACACTTCGTCAGTGCAGATTCTTCACAGTCTCCTTTGATTTTCCAAATATGTCTGTCTGAGGATGTCCTCCTTCTTCTGACTGAAACAGCAGAGCCACAGTCCAGCTGTCCACACACAACACCTGCTAACCTCAGGTTCCAGTGCGTGTAATCCACTTGTTTCCAGTTGTCCTGTTTGTTAACCTCCAGCAAGCCGCCACACCGGCTGACTCCTCCAACCAATCTGATATCAAACACTTGTGGGTAGAAACAAGAAAAGTCTGAATTTCATCATTAAAAAATATCCACTTACACCAAAATCTGTGAAAATATAGTGCAGAGTTTAATTTAAACAGGTGGAAATGTTTTCATCTACCTGAGCAGGTGAGTCCAACAGCTTTTCCAGGTGAGCAGGTGTTTCTAGTTGATCCTGAGCTTCTACAGTCCAGGAGAGCAGACTCGTTGCCTCCACACTGGAACTCTTTGGTCCATGTTGGAGCCTCCACTTCTCCATAGAGCGCCCCCTGGAGGACTGAAGGAGCCCCACAGCCGAGCTCCCTACAGACCACCTCTGCATCCTGCTGGTCAAAGTCAGCTTCACACACTGAGGACCACCGCTGGTCAGACTGGGCAGACTTCACCTCCAGTCTGCCTGAACATGGACTAGTCCCATCCAGCAGCCTGACAGAGTCTGGAAAGTGAGTAAGTAATATTAATATTTAAAACCAGAGTTAAAGGGTGATATATGCAAGAACAAGAAATAAGCACATGAAAACAATAAAACCAGTAAATATCGACTTCTGCCAGTTGAATCACTGGGAAAAGGCCGCTCCAAAGGCACCTTTGGTTTTAATCTAGACTTCAGGACCACCAGACCAGACCGAGGTCAGTGACGATCACAAGGAAACAAAACATGAGTGACGCTTTTCAAATCTTGAAGAGAGACATAATTTTGGAGAGGTATAGTCGGATATCGTCTGCGTAACAGTGAATAATAGATTAAATCAAAGTAATAAGTAGTAAAGTTACGTCCTTTATGGGCGGGTCAAAGGTCACAGACATTGCCCCCCATTGCTCCTTACGCACAGAGATTTCACTCACTGACCTGAACAGCTGATCTCCACAACTGTAGATCCACTGGAAGCCAATTCAAGAATACACATGAAGCACTTGTTTCGGTCCGGTGTTGTGACCGAAGTCACTCTTCTCTGTAACGACAAAACAGAACCACAGTCGAGTTTTCTGCACACTGCTGCAGCTGACGTCAGGTTCCAGGCAGAGAGCTGGTCCTCCACTGGTTCCCAGTCCTCTTCGTGTTTCTTCTCCAGGACGCCAGCACAGCGGCTGGCTCCTCCCACCAGCCTGACATCATCACCATCAGGAGCGACTGGACAGAGACACAAAAACAATCATTTTATTTATTTATTAATTATTAGTGATCGTTCTTTTCAAAGGGTCAAACGGGAATTTAAACCCTCAATAATGTTTTATTTTTAAGTCAGAGAAATAAATTCATCATCCATAAACAAACATGTCATCTAATAGAGTCTTATCGTCTTTGTTGTTAAAGTTCTTCGTTCATTTTCTATCTTCAAATGTTTTTATTGCATTTGGAGAAAAAACATATTTTAGCTGATATTTTAACTTCTGAGAGTTTATTCTGATGAAATGTTCATCACTTCATGTCTGAATATATCTCCAATATTTAATGATCGTTATTATTAATAATTGTTTTCAAAGCTTGTAACGAGTAGATTTCCTTTCTTCCAGATCACGTCTGCTCCTGCTACCTCTCCTCATAAACCACCCTGACTCCTTTTGCTATATTAAAGTATAAAGTTGGCAGTTCGAGAGTTTACGGACGTGGACCAGAGGAACAGTTTGCATTAAAGTTGGCAAGTAAAACAAAATATCCCAATCTCAGCCAATCACAGCAGCCACATCCTTTATAAAATATACTAGTGTTAAATAAACATTGCAGTCATGCCTGTTTCATATGTCAATATTTGAAAACATTTATAAAACAAGCACATATCTGTTAAGGACAGTATTTGTCATATTTTTTAAGAAAACAAGGATCCCATAGTTCAAAACTTGACGTGATGGAGAAAAACTGAGATCAGTTTTGGATTCTGCCACAAAAATTAGTTAAAAACAGCTGTCAGACATAACTCAGCAAAAACTGTTCCCGAGTTTCAGGGCGTTCCCGTAACCAGAGGAGAAGCTCTTCGTTCACACACACACACACACACACACACACACACACACACACACACACACACACACACACACACACACACACACACACACACAGTTATTTCACACATGTAGTACACAACAGGAGACTCTGTCAGACGAGTTCTCATGTGCTGACTAAACTTTACAAACCGAGTCTCTGAGTTTAGATCCAGCCCTGGCTTCTCCTCACACCACTGCAGAGTGTGACAATAAAAATCAGCCATCAACACTTTTCTCCTCTGACCTAACGGACCTCATCAGTCTCTTCTCAGTTTTTGAAGTTTCAGTATCGAAGGAAGAATCAAAAAACCTGAACCAGAACCTTACCTGAGCTCCAGAGTGACACGAGCACGACCAGCAGTCTGTGATCCATCCCCAATCAGTGCCTCGCCTCGTGCGTCGTCTGGCTTTATCAGAACATGAGTCAGGTCCAGCCCTCTGCTTTTATTTTGGTAGCTACTTCCTGTTTAACCATCATAACCAAGCTGTTTATGTTATTGCAACACAGCGTGAAGATCTCTGGATCAAATCTTTGTAGCTGGTCACTGTTTTATAATTAAACAGTACTACATGAGAGGGACTGCTTCACCGCCATTATCCATCAAACTACGCGTAGTGAAACACAACCTGCAGTTCCTCTAACGTCCACCTGAGGCTGGCTGCAGAAGTGAGTCAGTCTCCATAAGTCCCCATGTTAGACAGCAGAAATAAACATGTTTACAGCCTGGTACAAAAACAGTTTTGGTCTCTGTAGCTAATTTCCCCGTTCATGACAACTGTACTGAGGGTGAATTTATATACAACTCACCTGTTCACATTATATTAAGGCTTAAAGTTATGCAGGGTTAAGACGCTTTGATTGACAGGTGGGCGTGGTCACAGAGGGTTTGAGCAAGGCTCAGTCGACAAACGTGTCAATAGATTATCACAGAGGTGAAGTTTCTCAGTTAGGAACGTTCCCGAGCACGTAACAGGTAACATCACTAGAAACTTTAAATTGCGTTTAGATTCGAAGCACAGACACGTGGCCGGTGTTTCTTTTTTTTTATCCATCATCATCATCGTCATCTGCTTTCCAGTGAAACAGATAAAAACTAATAAAACTTCTCTTGCTCTGCCTGACAGGAAACACGGGGCCGATAACGCCACATCAAACTGATGGGACGATTAAAAGATGGACAGGAAACCGAGCGTGCAAACGGAAGAACTGATGAGAGCGGGGAACGTTCTGGACCTGACCAGAGAAGTCAGTGTTACTTCATGACAGTCACAACAAGCTCCTCAAACTCAGCGTTTGAATGTTCACAGGTGTAAGAACGAGGATTGAGGATTGAGGTCTTTTTGGTTTTGGAATAATCTTAGACTCGCGATAACTCGTCCGTCACACTCTGGGAACTCCCTCTGTGCTTGGATGTACACAGTGCTGAAGTACTTTTCTTCTACTGTACTACAGTACACAGAGTACTTTATACTACATTTATCTGACAGCTTGATGATCTTTCATGCAGACACATCTGAAGGTTTGGATTCTGGTTTTATTTGACTTTAAAATAATTAAGCTTTGGACTGTCGGCCAGACAAAACAAACACCGTCACTGTCACCGCGGGCTTCTGGGTAATCCTTTAAGTCACTTTCATTCTTTACAAAGTCTGAAATGAACAAAGGTCATTGAGCGGTTAGAGATGTCCGACAGCTGACGTCCACAGACTCCGTCTCCGGCACGGTCGCTCAACAAACGCCGACGTGTCCGGCGTTAATCAGTCTGCGAGTACTTGCATACGCCCAAACAAGTACTGTAGTAGTAACCAACCAAACATTACAGTATTTTTACAGTGTAGTATTAGTACGTGAGTAACAGCTTCAGTCAGTCTGTGCGGGAGGGTTTACTTCAGCCAACGAACAGGAAGTGACCGGCCTACGGTAAAACTGCACGTCTCTGTGCCGGACGTTTGTTTCAGGGAGGTCCGGGCGACTCCCGGCGTTGACCTGCACCCGTCTCGTGTTTGTTTGTTGGTGTCAGTTTTTTCAGAAGCGTGAGGCGGGGTGAGGATGATGTGCCGCCACCTGCCCGCTGTTAGCTTTGTCTCTCAGCATGGTCAGCGCCGTGTTGGAGAAGTCCCTCAGGATGTCCACTGTCTCCCGCTGCAGCAGCAGAGACTCCTGAACAAACTCCTGCTGGCTCTCCACCAGCAGCTGCACGGACTGAGCCAACACCTCCAGAGACTGGGACACCGACGTCAGGAGCATCCTGCTGGCCCGCTGCTGCTGCAGGCTCTGGGTGGCCATCTGGGCCACGTGGTCGTAGGACCGGCGGGAGGACGCTCCGGCTGGGAGCGGGTCGGATGGGTTGTTCAAGCCTGAGGAGGTGGAGGTGGAGGGATGAGTAGGTGGGGGAGCTAAGGAGGATGTAGAAGGTTGATTAGAGTTAGAGGAGGGAGCGCAGGTTGTGGTCGGGGTAACAGAAGAAGAAGATACAGCGACTGTAGGAGCAGGAGGTGGTGGGACGGAGGAGGAGGAGGTGGAGGGCGCGGGTTCAGAGGTAGAGTCATTGGCTGATTTTGAGGAGGAAGGAGCAGGGGTGGAGGAGGAGGAGCCTGTGGGGGATTGCGACGGAGGAGGCGCAGCAGAGGACGAGGCGGCGTCTGCATCAGATGCCGAGCGGAAGTCGGAAGAGGTGGAGGGTCCGGCTGGAGGTCTGGAGGAGGAGGTGGTGGTGGTGTGGTTCTGGCTGCTGTTTCGGGAGTAGGTGTGGACCGGCCTGACCCTCAGCAGGGCGTCGTCAGGGAGCGGGTCCAGGGAGGTGTTGTTGGTGGAGGAGGAGGGTGGAGGGGCAGAGGGAGGGTAGGAGGAGAACAGGGAGGAGTCGTCGTTTTCGTCGAAGTCCATCGTTTGTTCTGGAGGAGACAAAACACGTCAACACTTCATGCACCTGAATATCTGCTGTGCCACGCCCCCTACCTGCACAGGCCACGCCCCCTACCTGCACAGGTGAGTTCTGTTTGGACATGATCCACTTTGTTTAGATTAATACATTTTCATAGTTTCCATTTTGTTTCCCTAATTTTCCATAGCAGGTTTCTTTCCACCCTTTTGCAACGCAAGTCCTTCGCCTTTCTACTGAGCCGTGCTCGTGGTGCGCAGCGTCATGTCCCGTCTGAACTCAAACCGAAAGTTTCAAACTGAAGTTTTCTTCCTGAATCTTTCTTTTATTCTGTGATCCAAACCGACTTCCAGCAAACAGAAACATTCGTCATATGTTTAAACTACATTCTCACCTCCGTCGTCGGCCATGTCCAGGTCGAACTCGGACGAGGAATGAAAAGGATCGCCTGAAAAACAACAGAGGAACGTCACATGACCACGAGGGCTCGAGGACAGGCGGACATTTTGACCAAGAACATGTCAAACGAAAGATTTAATGAGGCCGTCGGCCATGTTGTTACTTTAGACACTGGTGCATCCTTAGATCAGACTGATGTATAAACATAAACTCACTTTTTCTTCGTCCTTCCTTGAAGTTAAACCCAGTTAAACAAAGTGATGGAGATATTTCTGATGTTCTGTTCGGTTACAGATTATCAGCTCGACTTACCGCCGAGTTCTTTCTCCGGTGAGGACAGAGGAGAAATGTCAAAGGAGGCTCCTCCGGGTAAAGAGTACGAGCTGTCCGTCAGGCTGAGGTAGGAGTAGGTCTGACTGCTGGAGGTGGGCGGGCCTGTATTGTAAAGCTTTAGAAAGTCGTCGTCGTCTCCGAGCTCCAGGTCGCTGTCGCAGTCTGAGAACAGACAAATGAAAAGTTAACACAGCGTTCATTCATCTGGTCGAGGGCTCGCTGTCCTGACGGGCAGAATCCGTCCTCATCCCGCCGTCGCCTGCTCACCTCCTCTCGGACTCATCATGAGGATCTTGTGGACCATCCTCTCCACAGGGCCGAGGTTCTTCTTCCTCAGGGTGTTGCCGTTCGGGCCGCGGAGCGCCACGATGCGGCGCTTCCCGTCACATTTGAGGTCGGCCCATTTCTTCATGATCTGACGCACCTGAGAAGAAACAAAGCCTCTTTTATTTATTCAGAGAAGAAGGAACCTGCCATGAACGTTTTTTATAGAATATTTTCCACTCCAGTCCGTGGAAGGACGTAAACTAAAAAACAGTGTAAACATGGACGGCACCGTCACGACTCCACAAACCTCTCTGTGGTTCTCTCCCAGCCCGTTGATCTGATCGGTGATTTCAGCCCACGTCTGTTTCTTGGTTTCGGCCGACACGCCGTGGTTGAACTTCCCTACAGAAAGAGACGCGACACGTGAAGAGACCGGGTCGTTATTCAACGCAGCACAATCTGACAGTGTGGTTCTGATCGGCTTCGAGCAGACTCACTGAGGATGATGTATCGGTTCCTCTTCACCGCCTCCAGCAGCAGTTTGACCTCCGTGAGGGAGAACCTCGGTTTGGACTTCAGCCCTCCTCTCACTCCTCCCACCCTGAACTCCTCCTCCTCGTCACGCCACGGGGCCGACATGGCTGCACCTCCACCCTGTCCACTCCAACTCCTCCACCTTCAGACGGCCCTGTACAGCTCAGTGAGTCCGACTTCACCTCCCTCCTGGGCCGCCTCGTCCTGATCCACCGACTGCAAAGGGCCTGAGAACAAGGAGGGAGGGAATGAGGGAGGAAGGAAGGAAGGAAAGACCAAATATTACTATGAACTCACTCTACCTCAGCGTTGCTCAGGCGAGCACATGAGACCACGTCACCTCGATTCTGGCTTCCCGTTAACGTCAGGATCGGCCCGATTCTCCGGCGTTAACGCCTTCATTAATCTTTTAGAATCTGTGTCTGTTTCTTTTGAAGAGTCTGATATAAACAAAATAAACTTGAAACTCGTGAAGGTCAGTCACTGAATCCCTCTTCTCTTTTCTCACTTTCTACATCCTCGATTCCTCTCCTCACCTCCTAGGACGTGAGGAATCGAGGAGCTGAGGCAGGACTCCACCTGAACCAAACCAGGTGGTCTAAAAACAGGACAGCAGCTCAGGCTGAGAAGCTTTACCCTCCACATGATCATAATGTGTAAATATAAGTCACATGTTTGAGTGTGTTTGGTTTTCAAGGCGTAGTCCTCAGCTGGTGCTCCTGCAGCGCCCCCTTCTGGCCGGATGAGTAACGTTTGTTGTGATTAGGTGTCAGATTTACATAAAAACACATAAACTGAGCTGCGTTAATAAAATAACCTAAATGTTTGTCATTCAACTTATTAATTAATTTTAAAATAAATAATAATGTGAAGTTAAAAAAAAAACATTTCTTCACATTACCCTGTCATAAATATTAAACTTTTTTAATTCGTTTCTAAATGTTATAATAAAATGTTTGTCCCTCCGAGTTAACGTTGTTACAACGTTTAAAATTCGTTAATTAACGGTTGAGAATTAGATTTAAATTAACATTGCGTCTGCGCTGATCACGTGCTCCGCGCTGAGCCAATCAGCGGCGCCCTTCTGGTGTCTTTGTTGAGCTCGTGCCTGCCTCAGCCTGCTGCTGTGTAGCTTGCTCGTGCCTGGCGGCTCACACACACACACACACACGGAGAGCGGCGGACACACCGACTCTCTCCTCTGTGTGTGTCCGCTCAGCAGCGCCCAGAAGCGGCCACGGATTCCGGCATCGATACGTGGATTTATCGCGGATGTAAAAAGGCGCCATTTAAAGTAGACACAGTCTGTTTGTGCGCCACTACGGCGACTATCGGCGGCCGAGATGAGGCTAGCTGCCTTCGCTATGCTCTCCTCCGCCGCGTTTAAACCGCCCCACCGGCCCCGAGTGCGGTGTGTTACCGGACATGTGCCGCCGCTGTGCGGTGGTTGTAACGGTGCATACGTGTTGAAATGATTACCGGGATGTAAAATGGCGTTGTTCTCTCCCTCCTCTCCTTCCTCCGCGGTTCTCCCGAAAGTTCGGAGTGACGAGAACAACGCTACTGCGCAGACTCCGAATTATTTTTTTTTCCCTCCCTTGAACGCGCAACATTTTCAAACCCCGTCGCGCGCCCCCCGCTCCAAATCACCACGTCCACCAAAACACGTAAAACTTCACTAATGACCAGCAGTTAACGCTTAGTTTAGATAATTAACGTTCACTTAACCTCCCAGGATGCCTCCAAGTCCCTCCCCTCATTCAAAACCCCGTAATTGGTCAGCACGCCATGTTTTCATACATCTTTATTCATATTTCAGCATGTAAACACACCAAACATCAACAGGCTGAGCAGCGGCGCCATTTTGTGGCAGTTTGAGGCCTCTTTAAGGTCACCAGCTGATCTAACGCCATTAAAACACACCGAAAAAGCACAATCCCAACATGTTTCACGTGATTTTAGATAATCAGACTCCCCCTGTTTTAGTTATAATAAATAAATCGCCATTTTAATATCAAAACATGCAAAAGAAGCCAGAAGGTGATGGGAGCAGAGGGGCAGCAGGTTCCACGTTTGGCCGCTTGGTGTCGCCAGAGCTCCGCCTCTGGACACAAATGCGTGTTTCCTTATTTGGTGCGATACCCGGATCCGCCTGCAGAGGGCGCCGCCCTGCACGTGTTTGCCCCCATTCTGTGTGTGTGTGTGTGTGTGTTACACACTGATGTTTACGGTTGAAAATTTAAGAATTAGCTCATGTGATCTGCACATTTGTCCCGGTAGATTTGAGATTTGGTTGCAACGAGCCACCGAACCCACGATAATGTCTCGTTCGTGCATTGGTGTGGCTGTGCTCTCTGCTGCTGTTGGTGGTGGTCCTTGCTGCTGTCAGTGACCCAGTTTGCTTTCTGTGCTGAGTGTCCGCAGAGGGTGTGAAAAGCAAATTGAGACGATAAGAAAACTCAGATATCACAAGTATAGATGGAGCGTTACAACATGAGGTGATGGACAGCTATATTACAGGAAGTGACCTAACGCAGAGACTAACAACGGCGAGTGTTAAAGAGGCGCTCCTTCTATCGTTTCATGAGGTTGTTGGCTTTCTGGTTGGCGGCGTCGATGCGCGACACGTTGAGGTTAGCCTGCAGAGGGAGAGAAAGACAGGAAGTAAGAACCGCCAGAGATCAGCTGTGATTTGTGTTTTAGTAAAGAAACTATCAATAAAAACGTAAAACAGCGTCTCAGGGTCGTCGTACCTTTCCCCGTATGCGTTCGATCTGGTCATTCTGCGTGTCTAACTCGTTCCCCACGTCCAGCGCCATGCTCTTCAGGTTTCCGATGATGCTGCCCACGTGAGCCAGGTTCTCCTCCATCTCGTCCTCTCGGGCGTCGTTGGTCACCCTGAGACAAAGCCCAGTAAAGTGTGTGTTTGTGTTTGGCCAGCTGCCCGATGACGGATGACGGGTAGTATTACATGTCAGTGTGTTCAAAAGAAGAGCAAACATTCACCACAGCTGCCTGCTCCGCGCACAATAACACAACTCTTCTGTTACCTTTGTATGTATCCTCCGCTCATGATCATGATCTCCCGCTCGTCGACGACGCGAGACGACGGCGGCTGATTGGAAACAATGCCGTCCTGACCGGAGGTGCCTCCCCAGACCGCCTTGTATGCACCGCTCTCCTCAAAGGCCTTCAGTCTGAGAGAAAGCTGGAGATTAGCCTGTTGAACGTGACGCAGAACCACTTCAACCACTCAAACTGAAGGTTTTAGACAGTCTGCGGGACGTCTCAGAGACTATGCCAGGTTTTAGACAGTCTGCGGGGACGTCACGGAGACTACATCCAGGTTTTAGACAGTCTGCGGGGACGTCACGGAGACTACATCCAGGTTTTAGACAGTCTGCGGGGACGTCATGGAGACTATGTCCAGGTTTTAGACAGTCTGCGGGGACGTCACAGAGACTACGTCCGGGTTTTAGACAGTCTGCGCGGACGTCTCAGAGACTACGTCCAGGTTTTAGACAGTCTGCGCGGACGTCTCAGAGACTACGTCCAGGTTTTAGACAGTCTGCGCGGACGTCTCAGAGACTACGTCCAGGTTTTAGACAGTCTGCGCGGATGTCTCAGAGACTACTACACAGATTGCAACAGCAAGGCAAGCAGGCGACACGAGAATGCTGAAGCGATGATGAACGTCTGAAACAGGTTTAGTATCTTCAGTTGACGTGGTGAACTCACCGTGTAAGAGTCAGACACAAACAAACACCACCTACTTATCACAGGAGCAGAGGCCGCAGCATTTGCCCAGGTCGGTCAGGTTTTTCTCTGCCTCCTTCATGTCAGAGTTGATCTGATCCAAACCCTCCTCTATGTGCTCCAACTGCTCTATGAGGAGAACCAGGAGGAGCAAAGGTAGACATGGAGAAGGAGACGGGAGAGGAAGGAGACGTGGCAGCAGAGATGGAGGAGGTAAAGAGGGATGGAGGGTGGAGGAGGGCAAATCAAATTCCAAAATCAAACTCAAAACATTTCCCAGAAGCCCCCACAGCTGAACTGAAAACACCAGCCACCAGCAACTGAACACGAGACGCCCCAAAATCATAAATAACGTGACTCTTCACCAACTAACTGGGCCGTGCCGGGCCGAGCTGCGAGCCCGGTGCCCAGTTCCATTCAGCTTTGACGCTCAGGTTTTGGTTCAGGGGGCTGAGGACTGTCCGTACTGAACTCAACCTTTAATCAGAAGTGTGATTTGAATAACCGGGCAACGAATGTTCCTGTTTTTGTCTGTGTCCGTATACAAAGTTTAAAGATGATGACTTCAGTCGTTATGTAATGATCCACCTGAACCATTCTGTCAGCGCTGGTGCAGACCTGATGGATGCATGTGGGGTGAACGCCTTGTTTAAAGTTAGAGTCGATGGAACTGGGCACCGGTACGAGTCTCTAAGGCCACCGGTCGGGCGAGGCAGAAGATCCTGGAAACCAGACCTACTTCCTGATTGGCCAGATACAGAGACCACAGCACTGCGCCATGTCTGTCAGATTCTTCTCTGCCTCTCTCATGTCTCTGTTGATGGAGTCCATGCCTTCCTCAATACGCTCCAACTGCTCTGTTAGGAACACGAGTTTTACGGTGGATGCTTTTACGGTGGCACCCCCCCATAAATCAGAGCTCATGGCCTGTCTGAGCTGTTCATACGTCTTCAAACATAAGGTTCAAAACAACAGCTGCTGCTTCCAGTGAGCGAACGCAGCCTCCGAACCAGCAGTCAGCAGCCAGGTTGGACAGACACGTACAGAACAAATACAAACTGATTACCTCCTTGTTCATCCAGCATGACCAACGCTCTGATCCCAGCATCTTTACTCTGGAGAAAGAACCACATAAATATGACAGATCATATGAACATGTAATGAGTGTTTACGGTCATCCCTTCCTCGGCCTGTCTGCTCCTCTTTGTGTTCATTAAGTCAGAGTTAATCACCTCCCAGCATCCATCGTGTTTAACGACGTTTGGTGAGACGTCTCATTTCCTCTGGTGGAAACATCGACGTGAAGACAACCCGAACGCGATAACGAGGACGAGGGCTGTCCTCTCTCGTTAGTCTTTATTAGTTTTAATCACTGTGCGGCTCACTAGTTCTCCATACAGTACATATACACAGGACCAGGATGGTCCATACATACCGCCTCCATCATCTGCATCATCCTCCGCGTGCTCTCCAGAGACTGAAAGACACAAAATATGTGCAAATTATGGGGCTGTACTTTGGTTCGTTTAAACCAACTTTTATTCAACTTTTTACCAAATATTCAGTTTTTTCATTCATGCTGCTGAAGATGGTGCTCCTGTTTGAAAACGTACAACTTAAACGGCTGTTTTCAACCTTTAGACGTGACGACCTGTCTTCACATGGTACTGACAGTCACATGGAAAGTGTGTGTGTGCGTGTGTGTGTGTGTGTGTGTGTGTGTGTTGTGTAAATATCATGTTAATCTCCGGGGACTTCCCCGTCGAGGGATGATGAGGTGACAAATGGCTTTGACCTGTAGTACCCTTTAAACTCCACGGAGCATGAGTGTGTGTGTGTGTGTGAGACCTAATGATGTTTCTCTGCACCAGGAGACTGGTCATCGCCTTGGTAACCAGGTAAGTCACGTGCTCTTAAAGGGAGACTCCCCTCAGACTCAGAGCTCTTCACTGGTCTGTCGAGTGTGTTTGACACTGTGTGTGTGTGTGTGTGTGTGTGTGTGTGTGTGTGTCGTTTCGTCCCTCTGGTCGTCACCTCAGTTATTTTGATCGCTCTCTACAGCTTCAGCTTCACACAAGAAGGCGAACGCTGAGGGCGAGTCCAGAATCCATCATGGACTCAGTATAAGTTACGGACCTGACCTACACGTCTCCTGGTGTTGAAGACGTATTCTCTGACTGCAGCTGAAGGATACTTCATGTCTGAAACTTGAAACTTTAGTTGTAACTTTGCTGCAGTTTGGTTCATGTCACTGAACGACGTCTACTCACCTCATCTGTGACGTGATTGGCTCTCCTCTGCAGCTCCTCCTGCTCCGTCAAGATGGGCGGGTCTGACGCCATGTTGGCTGTCCGTGAATGCATGTGTGTGTATGTCGGTGTGTGTGTGTGTGTGTGTGTGTTGGTGTGTGTTTTCAGTCCCAGGTGACCAGATTAAGCTGCAGCATCAGGTGGTTTTGTCACCTGGAGAGCAGAGTGACACCGTCATTATTTATAATCACTGACAATAGAAGTCTTGGTCTGGTCTAACTGGTGCACACGCCCCTCTGATGAGTCAGAGAAAACCTCAAACATGAACAACAACGCCCTGAAACACGAGAGGAGGCTCAACAGGCATGTCAGGTAGTTAGCCGGTACAATGTAACATCTGAGCGTCTTGTATAGTCTGATCTGAACATGTCGTCCATTCATTCAAATGGTGGCAGCACATGTAACCTAGCAACACACTGAGGCTAGCAACTGGCTGAAAGTTGGCCAATCGTGAGCTTCAAAGCTGGTGTACGCCGGGACAAACTCGTAGACTGGCTGCTAATCTGGTCAAAAAACTCAGCCAGCTACATCTGCACACTGGATCTTCTAAATGTCCAGGAGACGATCAGACGTCCCCACAATGTGCGTGACGAATCAGGCCCTCATAATCTGACACACACACCACCCTCCCTGCTGCAGCTCCTCCACCCTGCCTGCACTTTCTTTGTGTGTTATCGAGCCCGAGCATCATAATTAAGCCAAAGCACTAATCACCACCTGCTGGAATAAAGACGACGAGAAGAAGAAGAAAAGACTTTTGATGTTCACACAAAATGAAGTGATGTTTTGATTCTATCTGCCATAACTGATGAATTATTTCAGAATGATGAATTAAGTCAGACTTCATTGACAAAAACTCATTTTACCTCAGATCACCTTTATGTGATATTGTGTAACTTCTATTGACACGTTAACTCAGGTCTGAGCTAACATTAGCTGCTAACGTTC
Organism: Nibea coibor; assembly: GCA_023373845.1. Taxonomy (NCBI): domain Eukaryota; kingdom Metazoa; phylum Chordata; class Actinopteri; family Sciaenidae; genus Nibea; species Nibea coibor. The sequence goes on along the minus strand of CM041716.1, from coordinate 1,160,849 downwards.
TGCAAGTCAACAGAAAACCAGCAACTCCTGTGTGCTGCGAGGTAACGTCAGTCAATGAAGTCTGGAAGACTTAAGGACTTTAAAGACTCAAAAACACTGAAGTGACAGATGTTTGTGTAAAGACTGCAAGTTAGGAAAGTTACAAAGATCCACCCAGGAGTGACCAACCAACCAACCAACCAACCAACCAACCAACCAACCATCCAACCAACCAACCAAGAAACCATCCAACCAACCAAACATCCAACCAACCAACCAAACATCCAACCAACCAAACATCCAACCAACCATCCAACCAACCAACCAACCAACCAACCATCCAACCAACCAACCAACCAACCAACCATCCAACCAACCAACCAAGAAACCATCCAACCAACCAACCAACCAAACATCCAACCAACCAACCAAACATCCAACCAACCAAACATCCAACCAACCAACCAACCAACCATCCAACCAACCATCCAACCAACCAACCAAGAAACCATCCAACCAACCAACCAACCAACCAAACATCCAACCAACCAACCAAACATCCAACCAACCATCCAACCAACCAACCAACTAAAACTGGGCCAAACCAAAGCATCCAAATGTTGCCACACACACAGTCCGTTCAAATCAAATCAAATCAAATCAAATTTTATTTGTATAGCCCAAAGTCACAAAACACATTTTGCCTCAGAGGGCTTTACAATCTGTACAGGGAGTGACACCCTCTGTCCTTAGACCCTCGGTTCGAGTGAGGAAAAACTTGCCCACAAAAAACCCTTTTAACAGGGAAAAAATGTGGAAGAAACCTCAGGAAGAGCCACAGAGGAGGGATCCCTCTTCCAGGACGGACAGACGTGCAATGGATGTCACATGTACAGAACAATCAACACAAACATATTGTACAATTACAATGAATTACAATAAATGGTGAGGTGATTGCAGCAGCAGTGGAACCTGTGATAGAGACACAGATGCACAGCAGCAATAAGTCATTAACCAACAAAGCTGTAGTGGGGATGGTAGCAATAATGACTATATATGGCATGTAATGCTAAATATGGTGGACGTCAGCAGCAGACCACGGCGGCAGCCACGATCCATGAGAACCTGCTGGACGAGAAAGCACAGAAACTCCGGGGAAGAGGTGTAGTTAGTAATATCCAAAGAAAAGGTGTAAGAGAGATAACGATTGACAGAACAATAAAACCTCAGGCCCCGTTTATGCGGACTCTAAGGGTTATCGAACTGCTTTACATTGAGAGAGAGAGAGAGAGTCTAGGTAGTCTAGTCCTATGGCAGCATAACTAAGGGAAGGCCTGAGCCAGCCCTAACTATAAGCTCTATCAAAAAGGAAAGTCTTAAGTCTAGTCTTGAATGTGGTGACCGTGTCTGCCTCCCGAACCCAGAAAGGTAGTTTGTTCCACAGAAGAGGAGCTTGATAGCTGAAAGCTCTGGCTCCCAGTCTACTTTTGGAAACTATGGGAACCACAAGGAACCCTGCATTCTGAGAACGCAGTGGTCTAGAGGGGTAGTAGGGAACTATGAGCTCTTTTAAATATGATGGTGCCTGGCCATGAAGAGCTTTGTATGTTAGGAGAAGAATTTTAAATTCTATTCTAGATTTAACAGGTAGCCAGTGTAAGGAAGCCAAAATGGGTGAGATGTGATCTCTGATCTTGGTTCCTGTCAGAACACGTGCAGCAGCATTCTGAATTAGCTGCAAGGTCCTAAGAGACTTATTGGGGCAGCCTGATAATAGAGAGTTACAGTAGTCCAGCCTAGAAGTAACAAATGCATGGACTAGTTTTTCTGCATCCGCTTGGGACAGGATGCGTCTGATTTTGGTAATGTTACGTAAGTGGAAGAATGCAGTCTTTGAAATTTGTTTTATGTGGGCATTAAAGGACAAATCCTGATCAAAAACAACTCCAAGGTTCTTTACGGAGGAGCTGGAGGCCAGGGTGGTCCCGTCTAAGGTGGCCAAGTCTCCGGAAAGAGAGTTTCTGTGGTGTTTGGGTCCAATTACAAGAACTTCAGTTTTATCTGAGTTCAACATCAGAAAATTGTAGGTCATCCAACTTTTTATATCCCTAAGGCATGCTTGCAGTTTGGCTAAATGATTAGTTTCATCAGGCTTGATTGATAAATATAATTGGGTGTCGTCAGCATAACAGTGAAAATTAATGGAGTGATTCCTAATAATGTTCCCTAGAGGAAGCATATATAGACTGAATAGAAGTGGCCCTAGTACAGAACCTTGTGGGACTCCATGACAGACTTTGGTATGTACGGAGGATTCATCATTGACGTGAACAAACTGAGATCGATCTAAGAAATACGACCTAAACCAGCTTAGGGCGGTTCCTTTGATGCCAATCTGATGTTCCAGTCTCTGTAAAAGAATTTGATGGTCTATGGTGTCAAATGCAGCACTAAGATCTAACAGGACGAGTACAGAGATGAGTCCTTTGTCTGATGCCATTAGGAGATCGTTTGTGACTTTGACTAGTGCGGTCTCTGTGCTATGATGGACTCTAAATCCTGACTGAAAATCCTCAAATAAACTGTTCTTGTGAAGAAATTCACACAGCTGATTAGCTACAGCTTTCTCGAGTAACTTAGAAAGAAAGGGAAGGTTTGATATCGGTCTATAGTTAGCCAGAACCTCTGGATCTAGAGTGGGCTTTTTAAGAAGAGGTTTAATTACAGCTACTTTAAAGGACTGTGGTACATATCCTGATAATAAAGACAGGTTAATCATATCCAGTAAAGAAGGGCTAACTAAAGGTAAAACATCCTTAAGCAGCCTGGTTGGGATGGGGTCTAGGAGACAGGTTGACGACTTAGATGAAGAAATTATTGAAGTTATTTGATGAAGGTCAATGGGAGAGAAGCTGTCTAAATATGTATCAGGTTTTGCAGCTGTTTCCAAACTTGCTGTATCAGAATGCAGGTCAGTGCCTGTCGAAGGCAAGGCATGATGTATTTTGTCTCTAATGGTCCTAATTTTATCATTAAAGAAGCTCATGAAGTCATTACTAGTTAGACCCAGAGGAGTAGATGGGTCAATAGAGCTGTGGTTCTCTGTTAGCCTGGCTACAGTGCTGAAGAGAAACCTGGGGTTGTTCTTGTTTTCCTCTATTAAAGAAGAGTAATAAGCTGTTCTGGCATTACGGAGAGCCTTCCTGTAGGTTTTAAGATTATCTTGCCAGACTAAGCGAGATTCTTCCAGTTTAGTGGCACGCCATTTGCGTTCAGAATTACGTGCCACTTGCTTTAATTTGCGAGTCTGCTGGCTATACCATGGTGCTAACCTCCTCTGTTTAATATTCTTCTTTTTCAGAGGTGCAATAGAGTCAAGTGCTGTCTGTAATGAGCCTGTAGTGCTCTCAACAATATGATCTATTTGTGAGGGGCTCATGGGAGCAGACAAGTCCTCTGCTACATTGAGACATGGCAGTACTGAAGGAATCACTTCCTTGAATTTTGCAACAGCACTGTCAGATAAACATCTGCTGTAAGACTTTCTACAAAAAGGCTTATAGTCCAGTAATATGAACTCGAAGGTTATTAAAAAATGGTCAGAGAGAAGAGGATTCTGTGGATAGACTATAAGATGATCAAGTTCAATGCCATATGAGAGAACGAGATCAAGGGTGTGGTTCAGACGATGAGTCGGTTTATTTACAATCTGACAGAAGCCAATTGAATCTAATAAAGAGATAAATGCAGTACTAAGGCTATCATTGTGGTTGTCTACATGAATATTAAAGTCACCTACAATGATTACTTTATCTGTTTTAAGGATCAAGCCTGATGCAAATTCTGCAAATTCAGATAAAAATTCAGAGTAAGGGCCAGGAGCGCGATATATTATAACAAATAGGATTGGCTGTACTGTTTTCCATGTTGGGTGAGTGAGGTTAAGAACAAGACTTTCAAATGATTTAGAATTTAGTTTAGGTTTAGGATTTATTAATAGACTTGAGTCAAATATGGCTCCAACTCCGCCACCTCGACCAGTCTACTAACTCTAACTAACCTTGTTTGTTTGTCAATGAGGCTTCCCAGCTGTACTCGAGTATTTCTCCTGATTACATTACCTGTGGTATAAAACTTTGCAGCAGCGTGAGCACACCTGAGCAGATAGTAAACAGTGAAGCGTCCTACACCTGCTGCACATCGTGACGTCACCTTCATTTACACCTCCATTCACACTTTGTGACGTGTCCATCAGCTGTTAATCACTCGGTCTGTTTGATGTTTAATTAACGCAGATTGTTCATTAAATAGTGACGTCACTCTTCATTAAAATCAGGATCTATTTCTATCACGTCATCAGCACAGTGAGCTGTGACGTGTCCAGGATGTTTGTTTGTTTGTCTGAATAAAGTTTCTTCAAACGTCATTATTATATTCTAATTTATTGTTATAGTTTAATTAAAAGTGTCTCACCGATCACCGGCTCCTGTCCTGCTCCTCTTTCTCCTCCGCAGATCGAACCTGTTGTTCCTCCTCAGCATCTGTGTCCGCTCTGCACCGCCCCTCTCCTCCGACACACCGGCCCCGCCCCGCCCCGCCCCTCAACAAACACACACACACACACACACACACACACACACACACTAATAGTCACGATAGAAAAAGTACATATAAAATTTTGTTTCTATTTATTAATATTTATATTTTTATATATATAGTAAGACAAACATAAAAATAATAAATAAACAATAATAAATATCTAAATAAAAACTAAAATAAAACAGAACATTTAAAGATGAAGAAAACGTTTTTATAAATGCAGACAAACAGTTTGAGACAAATAAACTTTATTTTAGATGTTTCAGATTTTCCGAAGATGAACTCTGTCGCTGCTGCTCGGCTTCAAGTCAACACGTGAACTTCAGGTTAACTGAGTGGGCGTTTGTCTCTACCTGTCCTGTGATGAACAGGTGAGTCGTCCATGGCGGACCCCGCCTCTCGCCCAAAGGTTACAGGTGATGGTATAAAAATGGAATTAAATGATGAGTGACGCATGTTTCAGGATAACGATCCACAGAAAAGCTCAGCATAAGTTCATAAAAACATCAATCTTATTTTCAGGGGATTATACGTCATGAGAACAGTTATACCTGAATAAACTACAGTAAACTAAAGCCTGGACTATGATATGATCATTAATAATAATCATAATTAACAATGAATATCACTGTATCTGTGATAATAGGTTGATAAAAATTCATTTAATGTGTAAAAACCTTAAAAACTTAAAAAGTTCAGAGTCAGACTTTAATGTCAGTTGTGTCACTTTATTCCTTCAAACATTCAGGATCAATTAAAAATCTAATTAAAAACAGTTCCAGCCAAATACAAATCGAGAACTTTTCTTTTTAACTTTGCTCTAAAACAGAAAAGAAAGAAATCTCCAACATGGTGGATGTTGTAGCGCCGCCTCCTGGCGGCAGCGGGATAGTGCAACAGCACGGCGTCAGCTGTTTGGTCCTGGTATTTTTTGGTCCCGTTACCATGGAGATGGTGGGTTTGTTTTAAAACTCTATTGCACATCCGTGAAGCACACACACACACATAACGAGATAAAAGAGCGGCAGCTTCCCTCGTCCACTCACGAATACATCGTCAGCTGGAGCCACTGAGAGAAACAAAGAGACGAAACGTCTGACGTCAGATCAGTTTATGCAGCCATCGTCGTCATTAATGGTTTTAATTGTGTCTGTGTGTGTCTGTCTCATGAGAGAAAATGGCCGACATTCAGTCAGACTTTTCTGAGTTTCTGCTTCGGCAACCAGCAAAAAGAGCGGGAAAATTTAACATGGGCGGTTACGGGCGGGATTTTTCTATTTATAGCCGTTAACTGTCGCCGGTTGCCGATCAGAAAACTGAATGATACAGCTTGTGGTATCAATACTGTACTTACTGCAGTACTGTCAATAATACAGTATGGGCGAGACACAGCGAGTGGTTAACTAGTTAACTTGTTTACTTCATATTTTTCCTTCAGTGAACTAAAACTAAAGTTTTTACCTCCTTGATGTCCAGTTGAATGGTGCCATTGTTGTCCTTATCCAGAGTCTTAAAGGCTCCTGCAACAAACACACATCACAGAGACAGAAGAATTACACCTCAGACTTTCTTCAGAGTTATATTATTTAATTATTACAGATTTATTTGATGTTTTAGAGGCTCAGAGGAAGAATTTTGTATAAAAATGTGAATAAAATGATGCATGATGCCTAAAATGTCATTTAATGAAACAAAAAGGAAAATATGTGATTTTATTTTTCAATTTGGTTTTGATTGATTATTATTAATAATGATAATTAAGCTGACTCACTGCACATGGCGTCCAGTCGCACCAGGCAGCCAATGTAATTGTCAAAGTCCATGTCACCGTGCTCGTCGCTATAACGACGGATGATGAGCTTGTAGAGCTCGTCGTTCAGAGGGAACCCTGCACAAACGCAAACACAACCAATCTGAAACGTGTTCACACTGCAGTGATTTAAACACACACACACACACACATACACACACTCACCTGCAGCCTTGAAGGCCTTCGGCAGCTCCCTGGAGCAGATCACACCTGAGCGGTCGGCGTCGTGGCTCAGGTAGATCCCCTGGAGACAGAAACCAACAAACAAACAAACGTTTTACTAACGTTGTTTTCATGTTTGTGCTGACGGACTGGAGGGATCGAACACTCGGCGCTCGGCGTACTGACCTGCCACCGCTTGATGTTGTTCCACAGGTACTTGAACTCGTGGAAGCCCAGTTTACCTGTGCTGTCACTCTGAGGGGGCGGGGTCAAGGGTCAAACTCAGAGCGAAGCAAAACAAATGCAAAACTACAAATATGGCTACCACTACTACTACTGTCTGATAAAATACTACTACAACTGTTACTGTTACTACTGCAGGTACAGGCACTGCAGTACTGTAGCAGTGTGTAGCTGTGTGTAGTTGTGTGTAGCTGTGTGTAGCTGTGTGTAGCTGTGTGTAGCAGTGTGTAGCAGTGTGTAGCAGTGTGTAGCTGTGTGTAGCAGTGTGTAGCAGTGTGTAGCTGTGTGTAGCTGTGTGTAGTGGAGGATACGTCCATGACAGCGACCATGCTCCTGCAGGACTCGATGCTGAAGCCGTCGGTCTTCAGACCTCCATCTGAAACAGGAAGTTAAAGTTGATTCAAACAAACATGAAGCAGCTGATCGTTAAATTATATTTTTATACTATAAATAAACTCTGGAGTACTTCAAATACTTCAAAAATACTGTGCAGTATTTCTACATGTGGGTCAGAGTAGGACACAAACAAACTCACGCTTGGAGATGATTTTATTGAGGATGTTCATCAGCTCAGGGGGGCTGACCTCCATGTCCTGTAACACACACACACACACACACACCAAAACAAAGTGAGTCATCTGCGGTGACTCGAGCTGAAAATCTGTTTCCGTTTTATTTTTCCACGTTCTGACTCACATTTCCTGTCTGTTGCCAAAACACTGAAACAACATCCCGATAACGTTATTCTAACATTGTGCTAACGTCACGTTAACTCCACGGGATCGTCTCGGCCCTCAGGCCGTTTTGATGAAAAGGGGTGCGTTTGTTTCGTGTCACAGGATCAGGAGGAGACTCTCATGATTTGATTTTATGTTGACGTCAGAGTACGAGCAGTACTGTTACTGTTACTGTGAGTACTACTTCTAGTACTTCTACAACCTCTGCTATAACAGGTACTACTGTTATGTAATATAATACTAAATGTTCTGTTACCTCTTCTACTACACTGCTAGTACTTCTGCTACTAGAACTACAGCTGGTTCTGTTTTTACTTCTACAGCTGCTCCAACAGGAAGTTTCCATAAAAGGACGCTCAACAGTCTGGCCCCGCCCACAGGTGGGTGTGTCAGGTATTTACTACGAACATCTTCATCATCATCATCATCTTCACTCTCACTGAACGTCTGCTGGTTCAGAGAATCCACGCGGTCTGAGTTCTGGTTCTGGTCTTGGTCTGGTCTTGGTCTTGGTCTGGTCTAACTGGTGCACACGCCCCTCTGATGAGTCAGAGAAAACCTCAAACATGAACAACAACGCCCTGAAACACGAGAGGAGACTCCTCACCAGACAATGACAGGAATGTGTGTGTGTGTGTGTGTGTGTGTAAAACACACCCTGCGTTTGTTAATCTGAGAACAGTTTCACCGTTTACAGACATGGAAACAAGTCTTTGAACTCATCGCGGCTCTGAGAGGTTTAACCCTTCACACTCCAACTCCCAGAATGCCGCTGGGCACTGAGACAAACATAAACATTAAAACAATGCTGCTGATTTTAATGAGACTGAAGCTGCCGAACTCGTTAAAACTTTAATATTTAGTGTTTAATTATCGTCATTATGAAACTTCCTGACTCGTTTGGAAACTTCATTTGAATGTTAATTAAGTTCAATTATTTTGATGTTTATGTGTCAAAGTTACATTTTATTTAAAATGATATAAAACAATCAGCATTTTTCTCAAATGTAATCTGATTACAAGTCTGTAAATATCTTTCAGCTGCGTCTGTTCTCTGAACGTTTGATGGTTTTTAGTTGAGACGTTTCTCAGTTTGTCTGCTGAGGTGAACCGGCCCGTCCTGACGGAGGAGCAGACAGAGAGGCGGAGGCTGAAGGTGCGGTTTGGAATGTGGTCGACAGCAGGCAGGCAGACAGGTGTGGTGAGCGGTGAGAGATCAGGTGAAAGGCAGAAAGACGAGCGACAGTTTAAAAACCAGAACCGGCCTGACGTGAACGTCAGTCATCGTTTACGGTTTCAGATTAAAATTCATTCATTCAATTCGATTATTCACTTCCTCTTTGAGTTTTTGGACATTTTCAAGGATCTGAAATCATCTCAGAGAACCCCAAAGGAACATTTGGTGAACACGAGTTACACGAGCGATCTGACCTTCAGTTTTCCTGGAGGATTTTTAAACACTTAAATATCAAATTCAAGCACTTTCCAGGCACTTTCCAGGTCCCTCAAATTAGCAGACAGTGTGTGCGCTTCACTTCCTTTTCAAATTCAAGCACTTTCAATGTCTGTTTTTCAAGGATTTCAAGGATCCGTCGAGGGTTTTCGTGTAAACAGACCAGGTCTGCTGTAAACAGCTCATTACGCTGTAATTACAGCAGAGACCAAAGTCTGCGGTTTGTCCTGACTGAGAGTCACGTGATCCTCAGACAGATCCCAGATCCCAGAACCAGAACCTGAACCTGGACCAGAGCCAGAACCAGAACCTGCATCAGTGACACGTTCAGGGTCAAACATGAACATTGTGGACTCACGTCTCCGGCCAGCTGGTGGAAAACTCTTCGAAACTGTTTCTCCTCATCGTTCTCGTGAGCCTCGACGAAGTTCAGAGGTCTGCGAGGTGGAGGCTGAACACACACACACACACACACACACACACACACAAAGAGTTACTGTTAGGTCACACACACACAGTAAACGTTCAGTGTGTGTTTGGGCCTGGAGTCTCGCAGTGATCGGTGTCATAACATCATGAAATATTTCTGACGGCCGTTTCAGAACTTTAAGTCAAATCTATGAATTCAAGCACTTTCAATGACTATTTTCAAGGATTTCAAGGACCTGTGGGAACCATATTTAAGTTGTATCTCGTGTGTGGTACTCACTGGGTCTGAGGGGACGAACTGGTTGATGTCTATGTTGCTGTTGGAGGAAGAGCGCAGAGGTCAGAGTCCACGGCGGGGAGCTACAGTTAGCCTAGCTTAGCACAAACACTGGAAGCGGAGGGAAAGTGTTAGCCTACTCACCTGACAATGTTGATGATGCCGCTGATGAACGAGTTCACCTTGAACATTTTGACGTCTGTCTGAGGGAGGAGAGAAAAACCAAGGAAACCAGGCGGTTACTATAGCAACGGCTGAATCTGATCTGATGTCGATCGCCTGCTGATCATTGATTGAATTGATAATCTGAGTCTCAACACGTCGCCGAGGCACCAACAAGTCTGTACAGTCGTGTTAGACAATAAAAGTGGTCGATTTTTCAAAATAAAAGTTGAACTGCTGCTCATGTCAGATCGATGATCAATGACTGATCGATTGTTTCACATTATTTGTTTCATTTCTTCAATGACATGATTCATCTGGACGTTTAAACTGATCAGTGACTTCATTCATTATTAATTAACTAAAATCATCAGACAGCTGCAGCTGCCTGCCCTTCCTGTTGTAACAAAGTACTTTGTCCGTCTGAAGTATCCGAGTACTGCTCAGTGAGTCTGCAGCTGCTTTAAAAACTCATGAACGAGTTCTTTGCACAGGCTGAGTCCATCTTTAAACTTTGCTGTGTGTTTTTGGACATGCGAAGTTTCCCATAATCCACCCAGAGTGTCGACGTCCAGACACTCAGACGTCCTACAGCTCCTGAACTCACCTCAGACTTCAGTTTACGCTGCACAAACATTAAAGAAACGTTTGATTGAGGTTTTTTGACACTTACCGAGACTTGAGCTCGTTGTTGGACAGAGGACAGAGGACAGAGAGGCTGACGGAGCGGGAGAGCGAGGTGCAGTCACACTGTGACACTGAGAGAGAGAGAGAGGCAAATATTCAGGGCTGAGGACACTCCCACATCCAGAGTCCACAGAACCAGCCCAGCAGAAACACAACGGGTCCTTTAATGCAACACCAGCTACGCCCAACACACACACACACACACACACACACACACACACACACACACACACACTAATGCCCACCTCTTCTTAGGGTGGAGACCACATACAGCAAACAGACGATGGTGCGTTCAGGGGTCAGCAGGAATGCTCAGACGTTTAGATTGTGAATAAAACATGAAACTTGATTTACCTGAGCTGCCGATCGTCACCTGAGCTCCACCTGCAGATTGTGAAACACACAAATATTCAAACTATGCCGCGTTATTGTTGTTGTGGGTGTGTCGTGTTTACGTCTCAGTGACGCCCTCTGATGTGTGACGGCTCCACATCAGACGGGAAGTGATTCAAACTCAGATTTTAACGAGAGAAAATTAAAATAGACACAGCTGCTATGGGACCCTGAACGCATCATGGTGTCCGTTTCAAGACAGACGTGAGATTTGAACCTTTTTAACAAAAATATGTTTTATTTCGAAATTCACCGGAAATGCACACGTATGTTAGGCTTTAGAACGACGGTTACCAGAGTAACACTTCCGGTCGACTCTTTCACAATAAATCTACGTTATTTTGTTTTTATTCTTTTTTTTTGAGGTTATAAAAGACGGAAACTTTATTTATTTATTTATTTAGTTTGGCGGTTAAACTGTTACTGTTACGTCACATATGTAAGCAGGTTTGAAGCTCCACAGGTGAGTTTAGTTATAAATGACTGTTTACCGTCCAAACACCAAACAACAGGTATTTATATTGTATATATTATTTATTGACAATATTTATTGTATTCATTATTACATTTTTATTTTATATTTATTATTGTATTAATTATTATATTTTTATTTATTATTGTATTCATTATTTCGGTCATTTATATAATTTATACAGACATTTATCAGTCACAGGTGAGCTCTGTCATCTCTTCTTCTCCTGCGTGTCTTTAAAGGACGAGATGAATTCAAAGTTTCAAATAAAATCATTAAAGTTAAATAAACAGATGAAATAATAAATAAACATTAAAACGTTGTATGTTTAATCTGTGGGGCGTTCACTGCCCTCTAGCGGCCACGGTGAGTAACTACACTGACACCTGTCAAGCTAGACACGATTAGAATGGCACCACTTCCTGTTATTCCCTTCAAAATAAAGCAGTTACCAAACTACTAATGAATAAACTGACATGAAATGGTCGCATTAATAGCTCCATGTCGGGGCTACAACTGCAGCATAGTTTAGTAATAATCTAACACATATTTTTATGTTTTTAAACTAAATAAATCAACATATATGCACGTAAATATCCAAACGCCCACTGCTCCTGAACGCATCATCCGGAACGTCATCCGGAACCGGGAAGTGTCTGCTTGTTGTGAGTTGGTTCTGGGCTCTTCTTCTTCCTCCTTGTTGTGGCTGACATGTCGAGCTGTGCTGGTCCGGACCGAGCCGGGCCGGGACTCGGGTCCTGTGCGGTGCTCCTGCTCCTGCTGACGGGTCTGATCGGTCCGGTCCGAGCCGTGTCCGAACGGGGGAAATGGATCGTGAACATCGACAGCGTGAGTGTCACCGCTCCGAAGCGTTAGCTGCCAGTGTTATAAACACGTTGTTTTAACGTTATAAACAGGTTAGAGAGGGAGCTAACGTGCTGCTACAGAGGAGCTAACCATGTTAGCAACAAGCTAACCACTAAAAATATAAACATTTATTTATTAAAGGTCCGGTGTGTCCGGCTAATTTCAGCTAATGCTAATCCAAATATGGGCAAAAAGGCGGAGCCAAAACGTGTCTAAAACCTGGACGTAGTCTCTGAGACGTCCCCACAGACTGTCTAAAACCTGGACGTAGTCTCTGAGACGTCCTGCAGACTGTCTAAAACCTGGACGTAGTCTCTGAGACGTCCCCACAGACTGTCTAAAACCTGGACGTAGTCTCTGAGACGTCCCGCAGACTGTCTAAAACCTGGACGTAGTCTGTGATTCGAAACAAATAAAAGATTTGAAGGACTTTTAAAGTTTGTTTGTGTTTCAGGAGACTCAGAAGAAGCCGATCTTCTTCACTAAAACTCTCTTCAACAACTCCTTCATCCGCGTCAAACGTGAGTTTCTCCTTCTGTTCATCACCCGCGTCACCACAGACACTTCCTGTAACCGTCCTGTTGTCTGACGTTTGTGTTCGACCACAGAAAGCTGCAACTCGACGTCTCCGGTCCAGCTCAACGTGTCCTGGTACCTGAGGAACTCGCACTGCTACGATGAAGTCTTCAGCCTCGACGTGAGTCAGTACAGCCGGACGGTCAGAGACCAAACACCAGCTGCTGACCGCTGGGCCTGACACCTGACACACAGAACACACCTGGGATTAATTATGACTCTCCATTGACGTGACGTGTTGTATTAATATTCATAACTCCACAGGCGAAGAAGGCGGCGGGTTACTTCGGCTCGAAGGACGTCGTGCCAGGAGGAGGAAGTGGATATTATGTTTTCCACCAATATCCTGCCATCACCTGCAAACAGGACCCCAACATGGTGACACACACACACACACACACACACACACACACTCACTCAGGGTTTAAACATTAACACAGTGCAAACAGACGAGTAACAAAGAGTGTGTTTGTTTTATGGCACAGCTCAGCCTGGAAGTCTTTGACAAAGAAAAGCGGCTGACTGAAGTGGTACAAGAACAACAGGTGAGAGAGATGAACTAGCATGATGCATGATGGGTAAAAACAGGTTTTGGCTCCACGAAGACAATGCTGTAAAACTGGCTGGTCTGCAATCCGGGCGTGGAACGTATCACGGAGCCACAACGTGAAACCTTTGGTTGTTTTTCAGCCGCCCACCCAGAAGACCTCAGGCAGGAGGAGGAGAGACCTGCCCCCAGACCCAAAGGTGTGCATATCAAACGCACCCAGGCACCAAGCAGAGCGTAGAGCCTGAGCTACAGACATGTTAATAAACCAGAGTCTGAACGTTTGACTCAGTCTGTGACTTTCTGTCTCTCAGCCGGCTGCAGTTCAGAAAGAAGGAGCTCCAGCAGAAACAGGAAAAGTGAAAGAGGTCAGTGAGTCGATCGAATTAAAGCTGAACACACAGTACGTCCGGTGTCACAGGAACGAACTGAGCGAGATGTAATTACTCCGTAGTGTCATCCACCTCGTCAAAATAAACTCCATAAATACCACGACCACATTTACATTCAGTCGTTTGGCCGACGCTTCTGTACAAGGCGGCTACAGGTGGAAGTGACGAGCGGAGCGTCGTCCGCATAGAGACACAGCTGATCGTCTGTGTTCATGTCGACAGACGACACACTTCGATGACGTGGCGAGGAGCTGGGAGGACGGGCCGTACATGTTCATCATGAACATCGGAGAAGTCAAAGACAAGAACCAAGCCGCCGACCCGGCCAAACCACGGCCTCACTGGACTCTAGAGCGTCAGTACCACACACACACACACACACACACACACACACACACTAACCTCTAGTGATTTGTTCTGTCCTCAGTGGACACTGTTCAGCGTCCTCATATCACAAACTATCCTTGAAGCTCAGCCTGATCTGGTCTCCACATGAGTCGCTGCGGTCGTAGTCAGTCGAGGTCACGTTGTTCTCGTTGCTGCTCGTCGTCCTCACGGTGTCTGTCTGTGTCTCCAGTCCAGATCAGCATGGTCGGCCCTCATGACTACATCTCAGCCTCGGAGTGGCCTCTGATGGTGGTAAGAACTCAAACACAACACGAGCAAAGTCAGACAGGTTCAAACTTCATGTTCAACGCAGACAGCGTCTCCGTGACAAACTGACGAGGAAAGAAACAACTTAAATATTCTGAATTAATGCTGAAATAATTCAGATTGGTGTCGTTCTCCAAAGACGTCGCCTGTGTTGGTTACCGTGTCCTTTCACCCTCGTGTCCAGTTCTACATGGTGATGTGCATCGTGTACGTGCTGCTGGCGGTGTTGTGGTTGGTCCTGTCGGCGTGTTACTGGAGGGATCTGCTCAGGATCCAGTTCTGGATCGGAGGCGTCATCTTCCTGGGCATGCTGGAGAAAGCCGTTTACTACGCCGAGTTCCAGAGCATCCGATACGACGGCCTGTCAGGTAGGTTACGACACAGAGAGACTTTGCTGGAGCGATGGCGGCTGAGACGATAACGAGCTGTCCTGATGTCGCCTGCAGTGCACGGGGCGGTGGTGTTTGCCGAGGTGCTCTCAGCGGTGAAGAGGACTCTTGCCAGAGTGTTGGTGATCATCGCCAGTCTGGGATACGGCATCGTGAAGTGAGTCTTCTTCTCTCTTCTCCTCACGTGAACGTTGGTCTCAGGTCTGTAACTGAGCTTGTTCTACACTCAGGCCCAGACTCGGAGCGCTGCTGCACAGAGTCGTCGGCGTCGGTTTGCTGTACTTGATCTTCTCCATCATCGAGGGGATCCTGCGAGTCAACGCCGTAAGTCAAACACTCACTGTGTGTGTGTGTGTGTGTGTGTGTGTGTGTCTGTCTAACCTGTTTCTCTCTGTAGGATCGAGGTGACAACACGAGCAGTAGACTTTTGTGTGAGATAGTGCTGGCCTTCACTGACTCCTGTATTGTCTGGTGGATATCCTTTACAAAAACAAAGACCCAGCAGCAGCTAATATCACTGACGAGTCCAGCAGCAGTCAGCCCAGCTCGGCGTCTGTCTTTCAGCCTTTTATTTCTCTTCTTAGCTTCCTCCGTCAGCGTCCTCTTCACTCTCTGCTCCTCTGCCATTATGTCCATAGAAGCTGCTGGTCGCTGGGCCTCTTCTTCTTCTTCTTCTTCTTCTTCTCGGTCCAAAACACCTGTAGCACAAACACTAACACTCCCCCGGTGCTCTGAGCTCTCAGTCATTACATAACATGAGCTAACAGCAGCTAACAAACTGAGCTAACAGCAGCTACAGTTGGCAGCAGTTTACTTCACTGTCCATCAGGAAACAGCCGAGGAGGTGTGCTGTAATCGTGTTAAAAGGTGTTTTTAAGGTTGTTGGGCTCCTTCCTGCTCCTGATCTGACTCCAGCACTGTTTGAATGATGGGTAAGCCCCACCCACCTGGTGACCCAGCTGAGCAAAACAAACGTTGTTTGTATCAGAGCGGTTCGCCTGTGTTTGTGTCCTTCCCTCTTCTCCTGCTTCTTCTTCTGTGGTTCTTTGTCTCCAGGCTGAAGATGATGTAGTTCTCCTGGCTGCTATTCCTCTGGCTGTGCTCGACTCTACCCTCTGCTGGTGGATATCCGCTCCTGCACCCACCCCCTTTTTTTGTTTGTTTGTTTGTCTGTCGCTCTTCAGTTCTGCTTTGTTCGTCTGCGTGTTACAAAGAGTTAAATATAAGTTTGACAGATGTGCAGCACCAGCCAAACGTTTGGACACGCCTTCGAATTCAGCCTATGAAATAACACGAGCTCCACACCTGGACGAGTTTTAATTAACCGTTGTGCCTCGTCAGAGGTTCATTAGTGGAAGTTCTTGCCCTGCGTTTGAATTCAGCGGCTGACAAACACGTGAAGGGACATTAGACCAGAGGAAATCTGGACTTTGGATGGTATCTACATGTGTGGTTCCCACCCGAAGAAGGGCTGATGGTGTGGATGGTGCTTCGTGGAGCACCGCTCGGTGCTCAGAACACGGAGGCTGTTGGAGAAACCATTCCAGGCGACGGCATCGTGAAGCACTCTGAGAGGGTCAGAGGTGTGTCCAAACTTTTGACTGGTGCTGTAAAAACAAACTGCGTCTCCGTCCAGGCTGGTGTCGCCGTCGTTTGTTACCCAGGCTACGACTCGTCTGTCGTACAAACCGAGTTCAGGTTACTGATGGTGAGTTTTTCCAGCTGCTGGTTCTCTTTATCTTTACGTTCCTTGACCGTGTCGTCGTCACATCTTCGTGAGTCTGGCTCAGACGATGAAGCTGCTGAGGCTGAGGAGGAACGTGGTGAAGCTCTCGCTCTACAGACACTTCACCAACACGCTCATCTTCGCCGTCATAGGTACGAGAACGACATCATCTGTTCGCGTTCGTCGAGACCCGTGTCACGTCTTTTTAAATCTCGTCCGTGTTTGTTTTTCAGCGTCCGTCATCTTCATCGTCTGGACCACGAAGACCTTCAAGATGTCGAAATGTCAGTCTGTAAGTACGAGTTCTGATCCAGGAGATCAATGAGTCAATGAATCAGTTTATCTGACCTTCAGTTAAACTCTGCAGGACTGGAGGGAGCTGTGGATCGACGACGCCTTCTGGCGCTTCTTGTTCTCCACCATCTTATTGGTCATCATGTTCCTATGGCGACCGTCAGCCAATAACCAGAGGTAGCTACCTGATTTCTTTCTTTCAGTTTGTGTCTTTGACTGTGAAGTGAATCCTCTCGTCTCTCTCTGTCAGATACGCCTTCAGTCCTCTGCTGGATGAAGAGAGCGAGGAAGAGGAGAAGGAGCCCATGATGAACGAGGCCTTCGGTCAGAAACTTTCCTTCCTTCCTTCCTTCTTCCCTTCCTGACTTATTGCTAAGCTAACTGCTAAGTGCTTTGTGTCTGCAGAGGGGATGAAGATGAGGGGCATGAAGAATGAGAGCAACGGTTCAGCCAAAGTCAACAAAGTGGTGAGTGACGATGAAACCTCAGTAACTCAGTAACAACACGGATCATCAGCAGTCAGCCAATCAGCTCCTTGTTTTCCAGGATGAGGATCTGAAGTGGGTCGAGGAGAACATCCCTTCATCTATGGCCGACGTGTGAGTCATCAGAACTCATCAGAAATCAAAATCTGGATTTAAATGTGATGCTGAAGTCTTTATTTGTCTCCTCACAGCGCTCTGCCGCCCCTGCTGGACTCTGACGAGGTGAGTCTGTCCGGCCTCCTCATCACTGAGTCTTTCAGTTCAGGTTGTTTCAGGGTCAACAGGCCAGCGTAGACAAATACTAACCATGAACTCACAAAGTGACCAAACTGAAGGAAGATGCATGAAAAGGAAACACAGACGACTCAGCTCCTCTCAGCCTGTCACATGATCATGATCTCGGTGTGGTCCACACACACTCTGAGTGTAACCGACACGTAGAGCAACAAGAACAAACTTTCATTGTGTCGTACTTTGACCTCAGTGTTTTATGTTACGGTCGGCTTCATGGCCGCGGGCTTCGGACCAGTTTCAGGACTTCCTGTTGTTCCGTTTTCTTTGCGCGTTTTTAAAAACGTCCTGAGCTTCTGCAGGAAATGATCCGTGTGTTCAGACACACACTCACGTTAACGTTCATCAGATGTTTGCTCGGGTTTCCTTTGTGCTGAAGGGTCGTACCCGTCGTTCAGACTGTGGCCGACAGAGGGCGGCAGACACTGCAGAGAGCAGCTGTTGCCACGGTTACATCACACTGTTGTTTATCCCTCTCCTCTGTTGTCATGGCGAGGAGAACAATGTGACGGCGGCGATGTGTTTGTGTGTGTGTGATGATGGAGGAGCCGCATCCGTTAAAAACAACGACCAATAACCTGAATAATAATAATAATAATAATAATAATAATTCACGTGATTGATCAGAAAATATCAAATCACTGATTCGTTTAGTTTTTGAGCGTCAGCTGTCCTCTGACATCACGCTTCGTTTCTTTATTTATCTTTAATTCCTGTCTCGCTCTCTGTGATTCCAAACTGAGCCTCGTGTTTGAAGTGATGCATCAATCAACAAAGTGCCTCCGATGTAAAAATCAATTCTTACGTAACAGCCAGATATTAAACGGCTTCACAGCCGCGCTGCTGCGAGGACGGACGTGAGCGAGCAGAGGAAGACAAAGAAAGATCAGCTGAGATTAACACACACACACACACACACTAACAATGTAATGAATCTCCCTCATTAGAGGATGAAATTAAGGGGAAGTAACTGTCTTAACTCCCCACTGTTCACATCCTTATGGCAGATTATGTAACGCTCGTGTGTTTATCGAGGAGGTGGAAATCTGACCTGAACCTGCTCGTTATCCCCGTTATGACAAATTATCTAATTCATCACGATCAAGGAGGCTGTTAACGGGAAACGTGATGCCCCCTGCACGTACTCCGAGTCTGAATGAATCCTATTAACCTGGATTGGACGCCATCAGAGCTCTCGTTATCGGCCGTGCTGCAAAAATATCCAGTGTAACAAACTGCACAGCGTGCTAACGTATATTTGAATAAATTAAAATACGCTCAAACCTGTGCTGCTGATTGTAAGTTGGGAACCATAAATGTAGTCTGAAAACAGAAACGATGGTGTCAGAGGAGCAAGGTCGCACAGTTAAAAACATTCCAACAGATTTATGTGTGGTCCAGGTACAGAGATCACCTGTGCAGGTAGGGGGCGTGGCCTCCACAGCCCTGCAGTCCTGTGTCCTGTAAAACAACACGCGACAGAACGCGTCACATCCGTGTGACCGATGATGAACAAGCTGCTCGAGATCTGGTTAAGAAGTGCGTCACGCTCTGGCATGTCGAGGGTTAAGTTGCTCCTCGTCATTCTCCATCCGACACAGTTTCAGATTCAGACGTAATTAAATCACAAATAACAGAGTGAGACTTTGTTGGGGGAGAAATGAAAGGGCTCATTGACATTTAAAAAAAGGGTTGGCTTCATTTCATAACCATCCATCACTTCTCCATCACTCTCCATCACATTCTCCATCAGTCTGCAGAAAATGTGAAATTAGTGTTGAAACCCCAGAAACAGCAGACTTAGCTGGACTCCAGACTTCTTGTTGAAACTGAACAAATTGGCTTCTTCATGTCGTCCGTGATCTCATCCGTCATCCGTCAGGTCGGCAACAAAAGGAATCATCTTAACAATGTCGCGGGAAGATGGAGGATGAAGTACTGAGACGATGGAGGAAAGAGTCAGTGAACAGCAGTAACAAAGCCTCGTCCTCTCCGTCTCGAACAGTGTCACCTGATTCTGAGTGTAGGCAAGAAAAACACAAGAGCGGCAACATGAGGTCAGCCAGAGGTTCGAAAAGGACGTTTCCAAACGAGAGTTTGGGACTCCAGCCAGGAAAGTGAAGCTGACTTTCTGCAGAGAAGTTTGGTGTTTTACCAACAGCCGAACAAGCAAGCAAGGTCAGCAACAGCAGACGCAGCAGCAGCTGATATTACCGACTAGTCCAACAGCAGTCGGCCCAGCTCGGCACCGAGCTCGCACCAGACACTCAAAGTCAGTCCCAGATTTGACCCACTGGGTCAGTCACCTCGAAACTGAGCCTGAATCCTGGACGTGGACTTTGCTGATCCAAAGTAGATTTCAATATTTCGATCCATTTTCATTCAGGAGTAACTCATGATTATATCAAAATATCAACTTTGGGTTTTCTTTGGTGTTTCTTGCATCCAAATGCTGCCGATCTGTTTGATGAGTAAAGACAGAGATGAAGCTCGTTTCCAATCAGAGACGTCTTCAATGCGACTGTGTTTTCTGTTGCAGGAAACCTTGACGACAAAGTTCGAGATGTCTAAGATGGAGTAAAGCCGAAGAGAAAGGACGGGCGGATGGAGGGAACGTGGACGGATGAATAAAAGAGAGGGACGGCTGATTTAAATGCACATGTGGAGGGATAGATGAACTGACGCAGAGAGGAACGAGTGTTTGCTTTACGAGACGGTGTCGGTATGTGATTCAATCCCTGAATTTATGAGCTTTGTAAGCCTTGACTGTACATACACTGGGAGAAATATCGATCACAGCGGCACACAGAACCTTTTTATTTTTTATTTTTATTGCCTGTTTGTATTTATATTTCTATATATATATAAATCTAAATCTATATATATACAGTATATTTTGACAGATTTGATGTTCTCTGCTTCGGAGCGGCTCGCTTGCCTTTTCACTGTTTACATGCAGAAATGTGATTATTATTATTATGTTTTTCAAACGTTGCCTCCTCAGATGTGTCTGTCTGTCTGTCGGACAGTTTGGTTTTATGTTGGCGGACTGACCCGGCCGCTTTGATCCGGATCTTTAAAATATGGATGTAAATGAATGTGAATTATTATTTTGTTCTTTCTGTTGGAGTTTTGGATCTGATCATCTGCTGCATCTGGCTAATTAAAATCAGGATCTTCACTTTGAGGAAACACTCCACCGGTCTGATGACGATTGTTCAGACGACAGACCGTCCCGTTGTACATATTGTTGGGTATAGTTGGGTTTACGCGGGCTCTAATGTTCCACCAATAATCAGAATAATCAGAATCATCATGCTTCATGTAACCAGCTCGATCAGAAGGAACTCAGAGGTTAAACCTTTAAATGATGTGAGAAAATGTCGTCTCACTCCGGCTGGAATAAATCTTTGGCGCCTCGCCGGGTTATGAATTGCATTTATACTTGTGAGGGTTATAAATCCGCAGCGTGAAACATAATCCAGTCCTTCTGGTTTCTGCAAAATAAAAGCCCTCGACAGACACTAACTGCTCATCAGAGGGAACTTCGGTTGATTTGATTCTCTGATCAGGACGTCGTGACACCGACCGGCCGTTGTTGATTGCCGGTTGCTGTACTGATGGCTGAGCTGAGCTCTGATTGGTTAAATCCATCATAGTAGTCCATCACGGGTCTTTTTAAGACTGATTCAGAAACATGGAAAGAAGTCAGATCTTCCAGTTTCTGTATGAACATTTGCTACCGAAGACATAAAAGTCCCGTAACCGCATTGAATGGACGATCGCTGTGTTCATATCCACACCATAGACCGCAGAGCATGCCCGTCCGCTCACATCCGTCACCCCGTCCGTGGTCTTTTAGTTGCTTGTACGCCGCGCACACACACACAGCCTCATGTAGTGTTTTCTCTGGCAGCAGCCGTTATCGCTTTGTGTGTGTCCACGTGAACATACAGACTACCCTGTGTGTGTGTTAGTGTGTGTTCCAGCCTGTCTGAACGGACTAAACGCTCCATACATCATCCAGCCCAGCCGCAGGGTGAAGTCCGCTCTGCCCGTCTGCTCGCTGTTATCGGGATCATCAGATGAAACGTTCGGAGGCGTTCGCAGTAAAAGGGTTAGTTCAGATATTTGGAGGCTGGGTCAGGTACTGATCGGACAGGAGCAGCAGAATCACAGTCCGAGTACGCCACATTTAACATATTATCATGCAGACTGAAGATCCAAACAGCTCGTCCTGACTAACCGAAGCCGTTACATCTCCAGACTTCACTGACCAGAATCGTGAAGAAAGAGATGCTGGTCTGCAGCGGTGGACCAGCATCCCACCTGTTCTCCAGGTAAATTGCAGTTCTTGTCAGTGAAGTCTGGTGGGTTTGAAGCGAGCATCTCCAAACCAGCAGTTGACTGCTGCAGGTAGTACACCAGCTCTGGACCACCTGAACGACTGCAGGTACTGGTTCTGATTGAGGGTTTATATTTTCTTCCAGCTTCGCTCATGAAGATCAGAATTAGAAACACAAAGTTTAGATACGACATGTCAGGTGGTGTTTGCAGAGTTCAGAGCCGACGCGACTGAAGACGCGTTGCTACGAACGTAACGTGTCCGTGAAGCTTTGACGCGATCGCGATGGGGACGTGGGATTTATTTCTTTATTGGGCTGTTTGACTCAGTTTGAATCAGTTTGACAGATTGGTGTGATTTTCTATCCGTGGACTTCAGTCAGATGTTTCTGCAGTACGACGTGTTCACACATCATCAGTATCTGTTTGTTGTAAAGTACCGTGTTGTTTGATTTGTTAATAAAAACCTGTTTGCTTCATGTTCCTGGTCTGATGTTGCTGCCTCTCCTTCAGTAGTTGTTGTCTGTTCTCAATCTCAGTCCTAAATCATCCCGGAGCTTAAAAATGTCTTTAAACCTGACCCCGAATCCTCCATCTGCAGACGCTAATTTGATCTAATGATAGCAGCTGTAGCCTAAATGTCAGTCGGCCACAAACTCGTCTGAATTTGAACGTTCTGATGTCGTTTAACCACAAAGCCTGAGGCCCGGTGTGCAGGCTCCGTCTATATTTAGCAGCTGCTGTCTTTACGTTATAATCCTGACATGTAATCCATCTGTTCTGCCTCTTTCCATGGATTCCACTCTAACTGTAACCCAATTAAAGACGACTGTAACATTCAGACGTCGTCGTCATGCCGACATGTTTCTCCATCTGCTGCTCAAAGCTGTTCTGTGAAGACGCCAACGTCTCCAACACGTCCATTATCAAGTCGCTCTGTCTGTTAAAATGTCTTAAAACACAAAGCACGGGTTACCCGGAGGGGGTGTGTGTGTGTGTGTGTGTGTGTGTTTGCAGCCACTGTACTCCGGCATTACGGCTGTAATAACATAATCCCGGAGATTTGGCCTGACAGCAAAGACAGTATGCTGCCGATTTCAACTGACAGTAGGGAATTATCGTCGCCACGCACTTCACAGACGGCTGGACGTGTTATTATTACTGCTGCGAGTCTCAACATGTGGTCCGTCGACCCTGAGAGGGCCGCTGACTGCAGCAGTTCACATTCATACTTTACTGTTTCTCCTTGCACACGCCCGGTATATCACTGCGTCTCCTCGCTGTCAGACGACCTAAAACTGAGGCTGATATCGAACGCTGCTCATTTCAAACCAGACTCCGCTGACAGAAGCTACACATTGACCTCGCGGAGCACGGAAGCTGTCGTCAGTCACAATCTGCATTGTTGTGGTGTCACAGGTAGTCCTGGTTCAGGTCTGAGCTAACGTCAGGTGCTGTGTGTCGAGGCGGTGGTGGACCAACAACTCCCGTTCTCACGATCTTCAGTGTCAGTTTGTAGAGAGCGATAAAACCGGTTTGGTTACCCATCGACAAAGATCGTCTAACTCGAGGTGAAGCACAGAAAATACTCGAAATACAACACAGGTAGTAGTATTAAAAGTACATGAAGTGACTGTAGGTACACACTGACTATGGATCAGTACCTCATGGTTTCCTGGTTTCACCTACACTGAATGTTTGAATAAATAGAGCCTGACTGCATATGTAGGAAAAGGTTTAACTTTCTTGTTTCTTATATAAAACTGTGTATTATTAATAAATATATAGAGTGTGTAACTCCAAGCTGTGACAGTGTCGCCCGGCATATGGACGTCCCGTCTGCTGTCAGATAATACATACAGATCTACTTTAATACAAAGAAATCTCGTATTATTGCACCCATTACGTAAAAGGATGAGATTATCGATACGCAGATTAATGAGCACCCAATCGTGTTCCAGCGTATCTGTCCCCGCCCGGGCCGTCCCGTCCCTCCGGTCTCCACCCGCCCTGCCCGTCCAGTCCCCAGATAAAAATAGAAAACCCCACAATGACTTGCAGTTTAGTTGTTAGATTTTAGTCTTTATTGTTCTATTTTTTTCTTGACAATTTGCTAGCGGACATGTGAAAACTTGGACCAACAAAACATCATCATCATTATTATTATTATTATGTTTGTCTTTTTTCTTTTTTTAATTACAGCATATCGTCGTCAGACTGCGGAAACAGTGAGAAGATGTTTTTAGAAAATAAAAACAAGAAAGAAAAATTCAAACAGGAAAGAAAGAAAAAAACATTTTGACTTTAATATCGGATGGTTGGTTTTTCTTTTTTATTCTTCATGTACACAATATAACAGTCTAAAAACATTAAACACACAGAGCTGAAGACATTGCAGTGTTGGTTGGGAAGTGGCAGTCCTCAGGGCAGTTTATATACTGTAGCAACATGGTCCGGCTGTACTGTCAAATATCTACGGGGACGGATGGGGGGTGGGGGAGGTGAAGAGGGTCGAGGGTGGAGGAGGTGGGGTGGGGACTACAAACCAAAATGGCCATCAATATAAAACTAACAGTCTTTTTTTTTTTTTTTTTTTTTTTTTTTGTCATTTAAATCCACCAGCCAGGAGTCGGCCGGCGGAGACAGAGCGGAGTTAAGTAGCTCGGCGGGGATGGGGTCGGGGTCGGGGGTCGGGGTCGGGTGGGTGGGGTTTAAAGGGCGGGGTGGAATGTCTCGATTTTCATTTTTTACATTTCTGCATTTTTCTTTTCTCTCGTAGACAATATAAAATCTCACAGACAAGCAAAGAAAAGATAAAAACACCGGATGTACACGTTCGTATGTATGCATGTGTCGGAGGACAGAGGGGACGGACGGATGGAGGGATGGATGGAGGGACAGGTGGACGGATGAGGGATGAAAAGAAGGGTTGAATTATTGCTTTCTGAGTGATTATTATTTTTCACTTCTCATCTACATGAATTGCATCTTTCTCATTCTCTCAATCTCTCTCTCTCTTTCTCACCATGGTGATCTGATAACACGTGATTACTCCGTTTATTGGGAGGAAGGAGGAGGGATGAAGGGAACGAGGAAGGAGGGAGGAGGAAGGAGGAGTTAGGGATGTGGGGTGGGGCTCAGAGCTCCTTGCTCAGCGAATCCCGGGCAGTTCTAATCCTCTTTGTGTAGCCTCACACGTTTCCCGCCTTTTTGTCTGGTAAATGATAACAGAAAAAAATGTATTAAAAAATATGTCTGGGAAAAGAATAATAATAAACAGTCATATAAAAAAGGGTTAAAGGTTGTATGTGTGTTTAGTGGTTTAGTACAGATGTTGGTCTCTTCTAGTGTTGGTTAGTTTAAGTTATTACTGTGTTAAGGACGTACACAGAGCAAACAACAACAACACAACAGTTTCATGACACGAGAAATCACGTTAAACCCAGCAGGAGGCTCGTCCTCTACCTGTGTGTGCTCACACACCTTAAAAATCAAACAACCTGCCCGCCCGGTACGTTTCCGGAGAGAGGAGGCTGGTTAATCTGAGGAGGCTCTGTGACACTTTGATTTTTTCCGCTAATCCGTTGATGGACTCGACACTATCGATGCTAAACCAGCTTTCCTCTCCCGCGGCAAACGCAGAGCTAACTATCTGAGATACAGCTAGTTAGCGCTAGCAGCCAGCTGGAGGGTCGAGGAGGGAGGTCAGAACACGAAGATCGAGGGTCCAAAGCTTCGGGTGGTTCCTACATGTCAGGCCTCAACGTGGCAGCTCGGTCAGTGACGACGCTGTAGTGCTCCCCTAGTCTCATTTATGGATGCCGTGTATATTTCGTTACATAACATATAACGTTACGTTACAACAGGGTTTGTTAGAAGACGTTAAAACGGGACTTTCACCTAGGAAACGGCTGTTCATGCTACGTTACATTACGTACTTCTGTTAACCCAGACGAAGCTCCTGAGCCTGACCAAATTGAAATGTTTAAAGTCTAACCGGACACTGCAGATTTATTCTCTAATCTTTACTAGTACTACTAGTACTACCGGTAGTGCTAGTAGTACTAGTTTGAAGAGTGACCGATGACCAAGCGGCTGTTTTTGCCGAGCTAATGGTTTCACATTTATCGAGTGTTTTATCATTGGTAAGAACCAAACTTCTTTGGGCCGTGTACTGGAACAAAATACTCCTCTCTCTTCAAGTCTTCCAAATTTTTTGGAAAAGAGCGAGCAAAATCTTCCTGAGATAATTAATAATAATTATAAAATATATAATATTATAAATAATATTATAAATAATTAATAATAATTAATTTTACTGCAGTTCATTCAGCGTTAGCATGGAAGACCACAAGAAAAGAGACTTTCCGCGGTCCATTTCCAGCACGACCTAACTCAAACGTTAGCAGCAGTTCACATTATTATTTTTGTAATGACGTTCAGTCATAGCTGGAAGACTTTCCACTGTAGGGAGACCAAATGTGCAAAAATAAATGTCATCTGCTCTAATTGATAAATCATCTCCATCCAAAATGAGTTAGCATCGCCCTGGTTCCCTTAACGACACACCTGTGGGATTTTCCTGTTGGCAAAGTTCATGATACTCGGGTATTTTGTCTTCACACATGAAGAACACTTTTAGGAGTTTTAAAATGCAATCAGCAGAAGTAAGTTAGGCTATAAACAAACTAAACAATGGTTTCACTTTAACGTCACCACCAAGTGTTGATGACGTTTAATGTCACCGACAGCCTCTGTAGTTCCTTTTAACCACAGCAGCTTTCTTCTCTAACCTTCTGGGCTCTTATCAATTGTTTTTCTGTTCATGGGTGAGCGAGAGGATTAACACGACATGCAAGAGCTTCAAAAATCACAAAAATGTGCTATACGTTCACCAACTTCAAGACGAGGGAACTGTTTTTCGGTTTCAGGACTGATTCCTGCAGAACTCTGTTGGGTTTTAAGAGCATTTTCAGTCTGAACGCCAAAGAACTGTATGAACGTCAACCAGTTTTCACAGTTATTTCAGCTTTTTGTGCTCTTGTTCTGTGCTGGTGGGTACAAAGGTGAAAACCAAAAATCGAAAGGTGTCACCTCCAATTGGATCAATGTAATCACAGTGTTTGTATGAATGGGAAGATCTTTCCAGATCTAGCATCCCACAGTTGATTCTGGATCTATAAAACTTCACTGACACAATAGCAGTTCATTTAGTAATGGACATTTGATGGTGTATCTGATTAATCTTCCATTAAATGATATTTATTTATGTGCAGAGCCTGCCGTGGCTTCATGTCCAAATGAACCAAACACTTAAACAGAGTTCACTTTTAGCAAAAAGGGTTCGAGCTTCCAGCAAAGCGCACAGTAAACCCTCCGCAAACATCTGTTGGCTGTTTGGGATCAAAGCGAGGCGGTTGCTGGACACCGAGCCTCACGCTACACCCGAACGGACGGAGGATGCTGGCATTGATCAATAATGGAGGAGGGAACAGAGCACCTTCTGGTTCACCTCCTGAAGCGTCAGGCGGCGGCTCCCAGGCAGGAACATGTGAGAAACGAGTACGAACGAGAGAGAAGAGGAGCTTTTACTTCCTCTAGATGAATAATAAAAAAAACGTCAGGAGATGTCAGATTTAATCTCCATCATCCATCCGTTCATGTCTGTGGGTCATAACAGACCAGAACCAGCGCCAAAATAAAAGCTAAAATCAAACAAATCTGCTTTTAAAGGCCTGCAGGGGCTGTCGTTAGCTTGTCACCGAGCGGTTCAACTCTTATTTATATTTTTATACAATTCATAGACAGTCAGCCTCCAAACAGAGCTGCCCTGGGAATCCGCGCTCACCACCTGAGTCCCCGTTATCGTCGTTTGGCTGTGCATGAACTCGACATTATGAAATTAGGAAATGAAACGGATGCTTCTCTCTCTACTCTACCTATTTAACAACCACGCTACACTTCCTTTAAAGGGATTCAGGAAGAACTGCTGTGTTACTTTGTTGTCATGCAATCATCCAGGAAGGTCGACGTGTGGTTCTGCACAGTGAATCTACTCGTGTTTGTACAACATAAAATATAAAGTTCAACACTGGGGAACTCTGTTTTTCTGTCTTAGCCTTCTGTATGTGTTTGGTATGGAGCTGGAGTCAGGATGTAGTTAGCCTAGCTTAGCATAAAGACTGGAAGCAGGGGAAATCAGCTAGCAAGTTCAAAAATATCAGAATATCAAAATGAACCTCTTTCTTGATAAATATATTCATTATTGATTCATCTAAGCATTATTTTCTTGATTTATTAAAGCTGTTCAGTCTGTAAAATGTAAGCTAACGGTTAAGTTTTTCAACATAGACAAGATTCCTGTCTTTATGCTAAGCTACGCTAATCACATCCCGAGTCCAGCTCCTTATTTTGACATACAGACAAGCTGAAAAGCCAAATGTATTTCCCAAAAGGCTGAACTATGTGTTTGCATGCGTGTGCTAACCTGTGCTAACATTTGGCACATTAAATGTATTTCCACGTGTGTGCAGAAACGTGTCTTTATCTACATGAACGTGTGCATGAGCGTCCTTAAATGTCGGCGTCGTAACACCCGTTCAGACCGTTGTCGACGCACAGCTCCCTCTCTAATTGGTCAGTTGCTGCTGACATCACGTTTTGAACGATGGCCACTGCTGCATCTCGGAGATCCCTCTTCCTCATCTCCTCCTCCTCCTCATCTTCCACCTCCTCCTCCTCCCTCTCTCCCTGGTCACATGACTCTGCACCATCGTGACAGCCTCCATTTTCTGGAGCCTCCCCTCCCTCCCCTTCCTCCTCCTCCACCCTGCTAATGGCTAGTGCTAGCTCCGTTTGTTGGCAGCTGGTTTTAGCTTGTGTAGTGCTAACGTTAGTTAGTGCTGGTGCTTGTTGTTGTTGTCTGTTGTTAGTATCTCCTTCTTTGTTGCTGCTGCTGCTGTTTTGTGGCTCATCAGAGTCCCGGTCGGCGTGCTCTAACTCACCGCTGTTCACAGCTGCTGTGGCGTTGATGATCTTGGCGTTGGCCTCCTCTTTCGGCCCTGCCTCCTTGGTCTTCTTCACGGGGCTGCCCCCTGTCGTCTTCTCCTCCTCCTGGTGATTGTGTGTGGCGTGCTCCTCCGCCGTACCGTTGGAGCAGCCGTTCTCCCCGTTGGTCACTGGAGCTTCGGCTGGCGTCTTCTCTGCCTCCTTCGCCGCCTCCCCTCCGTTCTCCGCTGCTGCCTCCGTCTTCTCACTTGCTACTGCATCTTTGTCGTTGGTCTCCTCACTTGTTGTAGCAGCATCACCATCGGCGCCCCCTTCCTCCGCTGCTTCTCCTCCCTCTGTTGCTTCTCCTCCCTCCGTGGCCTCCTCTTCTTCCTTGGCGCCCTCACCCATGTCCACACTGGTGGATTTGCCCTTCCGCATGATGAAGTTCTTCAGGGAAACCGCGCGACCAAAATGCGAGCGCTTGGCCTTGGCTGACTTGCCGTCTTTGCCTTCCTCTGCTGCTCCCTCCTCACCTGGAGGGAAGGATAGAGTTCAGGGTTAGTGTTTTTATCACAGAACCAAGTTCAGCAGCTGGACCGGACCGGGTTCGATCACAGCCTCTGAGACCAACAGGGAATAAACAGTAAGGTCAAGGTCAGTTTACAGACTTTATGATGGACGCAGTGCCAAGAGCCGAACCCGGCAAGAAAACACCTCGGTAAGCTGCTGTATTCCCTGATAGTCCCTGATAGAGGTTCTGTTTTTACATGAGACACTTATCACTGTTTAAACTAATGTCCTCCATTCAGTAAAAACCAAATTACAACGAGCCCAGGGTTCTTCATGCAGCCGCGGGCAGACAGTTAGCTAAATTTAGTCTTTACTGTTGACTGAAGCTACGTTGTGATTTGAATTTCACATCAGATGTTGAATATTTTATTTGGGGAGAATGTTCAATTACATTACCTCCCCCTGAGTTAGCAAGGCGCCATGTCCTGTCGGTGCTCCCTGGACAGGGACGGACACAAAAATGAGCGTGAGCACAGTGTTAATGTTGTCCACGTCGAGCCTCGTCAAACTGGGCTTGAATACGTGTGTATGGCTTGGTTCCACATGTCTGCTCTTGTCAATCGATGGGATAGCAGTGTACCGTCCGGGTCATGCCCTCGCTAAAGAGTATACCTGGAGGTGTGGGGTGATTAATGGTTTCATCCTCTTACCTGAAGTGACAGCTGCAGTTGCGTCCTCCTCTCCGCTGGGGGCGCACTCTGTGTTGGCGCGTTTGGACTTGGGGATGACTCGCTTCTTGAAGGAGGTCCAGATCTCATTGGCGTGTTGCGTCACAGTCCCACCCCCTGCTGCCTTCTCCTCCTCGCCGGCCTCAGCTTTCTCCTTCTCCTCGCCTCCCTCTGTCTTGCCCTCCTCTGATCCTTCTTTAGCCTCCTCTCCTTCTTCAACACTTGCAGCCTCCTCTGGCTTCGCGTTGTCACCAGACTCTTTGTCGGAGCCCTTGGCCTTGCCACTGATGCCCACCATGGATGGGTCCCTCTTCAGGCCCTGGAAGGTCCAGGAGCGTTTCAGCTTCCACCTCTTCTGCCCTGACTCTTTTGAGTCCAGCGTGGAGGAGTCTCCACCACCTCCTTCTCCATCTACTCCCTCTTCCTTGGTTTCCTCTACTCCTGCTGAGCTCTTTTTGTGCCCCTTCTGCGCCATGATCTTCTTGAAGGAGTGCCAGCGCTTCATGTGCTTGGTGGTTGCCGAAGTCGATGCTTTCTGTTCACCTTCTGCAGCTTCTTCTGCACCTCCCTCTGCACCTCCCTCTGCTCCGCCTGCTGCTCCTCCCTCCTCAATGGTCGAGTCTGCAGTGGTGTTAAGTGCTTCAGGATCTTCCAGTCGGTCCAGGGACTTGGACCGAACCTTTATTGGTTTCTGGGGTTCTGCGGCGCCACCGTCCTTGCTGCGATGGGAGAAGATCCTCGCCACCGGCTTCCTGATCAGATCTCGAACTGTGGATTTGGACTCTGCACCTTTGCCCTTCTCCGCCTTCTTCTCCTCCTCCTTCTCGCCATTTTCTGGAGCTTTCTCTATCGCTGCTTCTCCTTCTGCACCTCCTTCTGCTCCCTCTGCAGCCTCCTCACCTCCTTTCTCACCCTCTTTCTCGCCTCCTTCAGCGGCGTTCTCCTCCCCTCCGGCGGCTGTGCTGTGCTCTTTCTTCTTCCGTCCTCCCATCACTTTCCCCAGGCCGCTCTTGTTGAGGAACGAGTCCAGGAATGAGGTCTTGGGCTCGGTGGAGGAGGTGTTTTCTGAACTCTGAGCAGGTGCCGTCTCCTCGCTCGCTGCTGCTGCTTCTCCTTCCTCACCTCCCTCCGCTGCCGCTGTGTCGTTATTCACAGTCTCTTTGTTATCAACAACCTCGCTGTTGACAGCGTTGCCATCTTTATCGACAACCTCGCTGTTGACAGTCTCTGAGTTTGCGTTTTTAGCCGGTTGCTCTGCCTCCGTCGGCTTGCTCTCAGGGGTTTTCCCGTCTTCCTGGACCACCGGCGCCGCGTTGGCCTCCGTCGCCGCCATTTTGGAAAACAAACAAACAAGAACAAAAAAAGTCTTCCTTCCTTCCTTCCTTCCTTCCTTCCTTCCTTCCTTCCCTGGCCTTCTGCCCTCCTCTTCCTCTCTTTCTTGCTCTCTCTCTCTGGTGTTTCTTTCCTCCCGCTGTGGTGGCGCTCTCAGGTCATGGAGAGCAGGGTGGAGAACAGTTGCGAGGAGGAAAGATACTCAGCATCCTACTAACCCTCCAAACTCCTGCAGAGAAAGAGAGGCAGGGAGGAAAGAGGGATGAGAGGAAGAGGCACAGATGGTTAAT
Source organism: Nibea coibor (assembly GCA_023373845.1). Lineage (NCBI taxonomy): Eukaryota > Metazoa > Chordata > Actinopteri > Sciaenidae > Nibea > Nibea coibor. Next base: position 1,129,031 of record CM041716.1, on the reverse strand, counting down.
AGTCTGAATCAACACCATAGACACTCAATTAGTCTGGTCTAGACTGTGCGTTGAATGGGGAATGAAGTGTAACAAAATAGAGAATCTCAGCGGGAAATGCGATGCAATTATGATGTTTCCTAATCAGTCACACCAAAATTCACACCGTGCGTGATTTGATGTGGGGCACACACTTCTTCTTCTGAGACACAATAGTTGTAACAGACAGCAGCGATACATAATGACCTTGGCTCCGAGAAGCTGCGTGTTTATTCTGTTAGGACGGTTTGTTCGAAACCACGGAGGATTCCAGCCGCGAGCCGCTGTCCAAATATTTATCAGCTAACATCTAAAAAGGATTTGAGAAATTTGGTGTTTCACGAGAAGTACGTAACGCTTTACGGCACTAAGTGACACCACCAACCGAACTCTACTGTACTCCCTGTCATACTGCTCACTGCTGGTTCGGAGGTTGTGTTTGTTCCTGGGTCTGGAGTTTCCTGATGGACGGTGAAGTAAACTGTAGCTGCTGTTAGCTCATCGGGGGAGTGTTAGTGTTTGTACCACAGGAGATTTAGAGCTGAACAGTGCACAACTTAGCAACATGGATCACGTTAGCTTGCTGTCAGAGTAGTAATAATATTAGCTGGCTGCTTTGTCTTTATATGACCACTACGCCCATGAAAAGAGTGCAACAGTGTGCTTTCTATCTTCAGGTGGATCTGTTGCTGTTTTCTGTGTGTCGACGCAGGAAAACCTCCTCAGACGTCTCCTTTAAACACGGCTCGCTTCGTAGCACCTTTGGAGAATTTAATGAATGAATAAGCAGATCAATGAAATGTGTGAGTCACGCTGATGTGGAGTAACCGACTTTCAGCTGTGAGGAAAATGTGGAGAGTCCAGACATTTAGTGAAAACACAGTCGCTCGCTCTCAGAGGAGGAAAGAGAAAAGAGTGAGTCAGACTGACGGAGAGGAGGAGGAGGAGGAGGCGGCTGCAGACTGAGGAGGCACTCAGGTGGAGAAACAATCACACCGGGGAGATGAAGGAGGCGAGCGAGGGAGGAAAACACAGGCAGACAGACGGAGAGAGAGCAGGGTGTAAACACATACATCACATGCTTCAAATAATCTCACTATGCTGTCAACACGACTGACCAACTGTCAAATGTTTTACTGCTTCAACGGCAGCCAGGCTCACAGAGACTACGTCCAGGTTTTAGACAGTCTGCGGGACGTCACAGAGACTACGTCCAGGTTTTAGACAGTCTGCGGGACGTCACAGAGACTACGTCCAGGTTTTAGACAGTCTGCAGGGACGTCACAGAGACTACGTCCAGGTTTTAGACAGTCTGCAGGACGTCACAGAGACTACGTCCAGGTTTTAGACAGTCTGCGGGACGTCACAGAGACTACGTCCAGGTTTTAGACAGTCTGCGGGACGTCACAGAGACTACGTCCAGGTTTTAGACAGTCTGCAGGGACGTCACAGAGACTACGTCCAGGTTTTAGACAGTCTGCAGGACGTCACAGAGACTACGTCCAGGTTTTAGACAGTCTGCGGTCTTTCCTCTGTTGTAGAATCAGATTTAAAGGCTTGAGTCAATAATTGTTCACATATGAGGGCTAACTGTGACACATTCATGCAGTTTCACAAGTAAAACGGCAAAACTGTCGGGTAAAGACTGAAAAGTTTAAACTAGCCGACAGACACGTTCCCTGGAAGACGGTGATTGACTCGAGCTATCCAAATTTGCAATTCATTAAGTCCACGAGGGGCCTTAAATAGAATTCATGCAGACGCCCAAAGATTCAGCTCGTAAAGAGTTAAGAAGATTCATAATTACACGCTCAGCATGCATTTTATCCCCTCGTGACTTCAGACTGGTCATGGCACTGATGTGACCTTGAATCTAGAGGAGGGATGTTGGTTTGCTTTGTGCCGTCGAGCACTTTAAAGAGATGTGACCTGAGTAAAATACAGAATATAAAGCCATTAGAGGCTGCCGGCCTCATCAGTACGGGCCTAGTTTGTTTAAAACAACCCTCCAAAAAAAAGACTTTGTATTTATGGATTGTTTTAGTGCCATTAAATTGGACAATTTGAGCTCACTGCTGCTTTGAAATAAAATCAATGTTAACATAATATCAACAAACTTTTTAAAAATGTCCAGAAAATAGAGCCAAAATCTGAGAAAAACGAGTCCCAGTTGGACAAAATGGTTGTCAAGTTTTGTAACATTTGGTTTCAAACTCACATTAGTTGATTTAATAATGTTGCACCAAAGACTTTTAAGATGTCATGAGTCAGTTTCATATATTTTAAGATCCTTCAAGGTCCCGCAGACACTCTGAACAACACAGGAGGGAACAGAGAAGGTCAGAGAGAGTCCACGTGAATTATTTTGATGATAATTCAGCTGCTACTTCGACTGCAGACGCTAAAACGAACAACGAACAACCGTCTGTCATAGCTCCAAACACAAACCAGTTCTAACAGTACACACCGGGATAAATTACTCGCTGATGAAGTCTAGAAGATAAATTATTAATTTCCACCACAAAGTGACATCTGCAGATTAACAAAGATACACGGTAAACTGTGCATCAGAGCTAACAAGGCTAAAACGTATTTAAAGCTCAGATCAGGAAACCTGCTTGAAAATGAAACTGGAGACATTCCAACAGTTTGCTTGCCGTCATATTCAGCACAAGTTGCCAGCAACCTGGCGTCTACCTGTATTCGGCTGTATCTGACCTTCCTATGCATGAGCACAAAAACAAACCAATCAACCAGAAAAGTCAGTTTTATCAGGCGTCAAGACCAAACCACAGTTTTTAAAGGATACGTTGTCTCAGGTACAGAGAAGACGAAGACATACGTCCAGGAAAGGCTGCTGGGAATCACGAGTTTGTCAGACAACAAACACTGATCATTCGTTGGTCAAACAGGATTGTGCAACTCAAAGGTATCATGGCGAGGATCAATCTGATCTGTTTGAGATCAACACAGACTTCATGTACCAAACCCAATCTGACACACTGAAGCTTGGACACGTGCAGCATGATCCTCAGAATGGAACCTTTCCTTCGCAGTCACGAAACTATGGTCAACTTGTACTCTGCACCGAGGATCTGTACGACTACGTATATGACAAGTACGACATTGACTTGGATCCACGATTCAATGCCGTTCTCGGTGGGATGGTTACGACTGATTTACGGGAATAAAACGAAGTGATCTTTCGCGCATGCTTCGGCATTGCGTGTCTCAGAGAGGAAGCGCACTAACTTCCTGTTTAGGGCTCCACTAACCTAAAACGTGATGAAATGATTCAACCGAATGGATCAGATTCTGATTTCTCTCAGGGCTTTTAGGCTGATAGTGGTGGATTGTGTGTTTTGGCCACTAGAGGTCACCTTTGTGATGGCTCACGTCTTGGTAGAGCGTGACTTCTGAAGCCAGCCTCCAGTGGATGTTTGAGGAACTGCAGTTTTTGGCGCTGGTGCCACTTCACAGATTTGTTGACCGTGGATTTACCGGTTCACAGTCGTTAAACGAGGATTTACGAAAGAATCCGACGGCGACACACGAATAAAATCAACGCTGCGGCTTTAAACATGTTTTTTTCTTTATGTTTGAGGCTCGTTCAGCCTCACGAGACGACGTCCGCCGCGCTCGTCTTTGTTTCAGTTTCTCTTTATTTCCACGCTGCAGCAGCAGCAGAGCAGCGTTGGTGTGTCGGGTGGTAGATGTGAGGCTGAAGCCCCGAGGTGTTGGAACAGCATCAGACAGAGGAGGACGACAAAATGGAGGGAGGGAGGAGAGGATGGAGGAGGAGGGGGTGCAGGATGGGAGGAAGAGGAGCGGTGCAGACATGGGCTGATTGCGAATCGTCTTCTCTGTTTTGATTCGTCTGTCTTTCTTTTCCTCCGTCTGTCTGGCTTTTCCTCTTCTCCGTCTCTTCCTGTCAGCATCTCTTACCCTTGTTTACCTCTTCCTCTCTTTCACTTCCTTCACATCCCTTCTTCTGTCTCGTCTCCTCGCTCTCTTCATGTATTTCTCTTATTCACTTCTCTCTCTCTCTCTCTTTGTGACCTTTGTCTGTGTCTCCCTCTCTCTTTCTATAACCGATCACACACTCCTGTAACCTCATTTGAAACTTAAAAAACCAAGGACACGCCGTGTCACTGATGCTGAACCGGGTTCAGTCAGAACCATCGATCTGCAGTCCTGCAGCTCCGGTCCAAACTGCTGCACCGAAAAAGTAACAACTGCTGCAGTTTTAACACTTAGCAGGGACGCGGGAGGTCTGGATAATGATGTCATAGCAAATGCAGGGCAAACGTTTGAACACGAGCAACCAGAGCAACTACACAGGCGACAACCGCAGAGCGCCAAACACCTTAATGAAGCCCTGATCTCTGGACTGTGGATAGTTTAAGTCATGTACAGCGTTACTTTGATATCTAGGATTTTATTTTCTGGGGGACGGACTAACACTTACTGCTCCTGTAGCCACTGAACGTTTGCCTCTGTTAACGAATGAATGAAGACACCTGTTGGATCAGTTTTGTCGTTGGCTACAGAAATTATTTCAAAAATCTGTTAAATTAGTTAAATTATAGAAGAGCTCAACAACAAACGCTCCAGCCTGAAAAAAATGTGCCAAAACTAAAACTGTTAAACAGTTCCAGTCCGTTCTGAAAGCAAACTTTGGATTTTACAAACAATAACAGAGTCTTAGACAGTCTTAGTCTTATAGATCCTAAACCAAATTTACAGAAACAAACAAACTAAAGTCTTCTTGCTCTGTGAAAACAGTTGCTGGGATCTTAAAATTTTTAACTGAATCAATCAGAAAGTCCTGAATAACGTAACAAACCCTCTTCCAACCTTTATTTGGGCAGCTGCTCGTTAAATTCAACTTGTAAGTGCTTGTGTCGTGCCAGAACAGGAGCTGGACAATGCATAAGTTGGTATCATGGATCGCTGCTGCTGAACTGATTCAGGAGCCAACAAAGTAACCTGCAAAGAGCAACACAGACAATTCACAGTCTGGATGATGCTATCCACCCAAGACAAGGCGAGGCAAAGTAAATCTGGGACTGACTTTTAGTGGTTGGTGAGAGCTTGGTGAAATAAAAGGCTGAAAGACAGACGCCGAGCTGGGCTGACTGCTGCTGGACTAGTCAGTGATATTAGCTGCTGCTGGGTCTGCTGCTGCTGACCTTTGTCTCTTTGAACAGGCAGATAATATCACGTCTGTTTATGTTGGAAAGTTCTGTGTGACGCAGAAACAAGTTTTCACTTTGTCATGACGATTAGTTAATGCCGCTGTAATGGGGGTCAATGGGGAGTCAGCGGAGCGGTTTCCCCTCTTCACACTGTGATAATAGCCTTCCTCTTCACACCTTCCCTGCCTCCTCAACTCATTTACATTCACACACAAACACAGTGTGAGTCCTCAGATTAACCCTTTGTGCTGCAGATTAAAGCCTTGTTCCTGCTCAGGCCGCCGTGTGAAGGGGAAGGAGTGGTTATCAGAGATCAGGAGGAAGTTAGCGTGATGTTGGTTTTGTGTTGGTGAAATGAGTCATTTCCATGCAGTTAATATTAATATATAATATATATAGTCATACTCTTGGATTACTTCATTTCTTCGTATGAATTCATACACTTGAAACGTTAAATTGTGGCCTCGGTTTGTTTCATTTGAACCCTCCCTTCCTTTGCCAGAGAATGTCAGATATATTGCATCAAAGCTCTGAGGAATGAGCATGATGAGGTTTCTGTTTTTCCCTGCAGTGACAGCCACGAGGCTCGGCTCATTTTCAATCTGTGTTTGCTACAAGTGATGCAAAACCCGCCTCGGCAGGCTGCTGTAGTGGCTGTTACGCTGCTGGTCTGGAGGTTGTGTTCGGTCACTGGACGGTAGCTCATCATGCTAGCTGCAGTGAAGGCCAATCACTATCTGCCTCACTCGCAGCACTCTGCTTTAGTTTTGGGACACATTTGGAGCTGCAGCGATGACTTCCCCCCCGAGACGAAGGCGAGATGTACCGTAATGTGTCTGACCTCCGTCCTCCTGCTGCTGCTGTCACAATGTCGTTAGCTTTTACTGCAAGTTAAGCAAAATGCCTGACACACCGACAACCGCGCTGCTCACAAACAAGACAGTTCTCATTAATTTGAGTCCAAACTGACAATCAGCGGGTTGTCAGCATGACGGTGACACAGAGCTTCAACAGCAAACATCGTCCTGATCAGAAGACGCTCAAACACTGAGAGCAGGAAGAAGCTGTTTCAAATGTACGCTCGCCTTTGATTGTATGAAATATTTTACAGAGCGAAATGTATGAAAACACCAGTGAAGGTGACATTTCAGGTGATATATAGAGTTGTACTTTTGAAATATCGAGCCGCGAGTCTGCAGCGTCTCGTAATAACAACCATCAGTCACATTAAATGAAATCACGCCTGCAGGAAAAACCAGTGAGACCATTCACACTTCACGTTCCAGCCTGACGGAGCTACAGTGATAAAGAGCTGCTAGACGCTCAGCGGGACACAGGGGGAATTGAACCCGTGACCTTTCAGACGGAGGCTAAAGCGGGGCCGGAAACCGTGTCGGAGCCGTATTCATTTGTACGGTTCAGGAACTAATCAGGTTGTTCACGGCGCACAGACAGCAGAGATCCCGTGACCAGCTGGAAATATGTGTTTCCACGGCGACGCAGTCTCTGAGACTTCACTTCAAATGAAGACGCCATAGATACCCCTCATGACTGGATGCACAGTTAGACTTTCAAAATAAAGTGCACGTATAACATTTTGGGAAAACTTTTTTCATGTCGTCCAAGAGAGGCCAGCGGGCTCTGTTATCTATCCACTGTGTGGAGACTACAAAGACTGACAAAGACTGGTCTGCAGAGAGATGAGGGAGGCAGTGGGATGCAGCCAGGAGGAGAATATGACTGCAGACTTTTCAGTCCAAAGACGTGGTCAGAACCAGACCAGAGACCTGACTGACAGGCAGGACTGGTTTTAGACAGTACAGTAAGACAAAGAGTGGAGACACGGCTCATCCTGCAGGTCAAACTGTCCTGCTGCAGAAAACAATCCCAGCCAGCACTTTATTATTCTTCCTCCTCAGACTGAAACTAAAGCCTCTTTTACTTTCATAGCTACACAACAAATTCCAAACACTATAAAATCAAATCAATGGTCGGTCGGCTCGCGGCCAAACGTTCTGCCAGATTTCATCGAGATCTGTTCAAAAAGGTTTTAGAGAAATCCTGTTCTCAGACGGCCTCGCTGATCCTCCAGCAGCTCCTGCTGATATGTAGTCCTCATCTCCAAACCTGCTGCACAGCATTCATCTGGAGGACTGAAGCTCCCGAGCGGCAGCAGCTGTCGGTGTAATGATATCTGCAGAAATACGTTCTGCACTGCCGCCTCGCCGCCGTGAAGCTGCAGCAACATTTCATCTCTTTAAGCACAAAGTTACACAAGACGATGCGTTCAAACGTCTCCTCATCGCTGCTGCAGGAGTTCATTCTGCTCTCACGGCAGCCACCAAACCCACAGGAAGCTAAAATAGATGTTTGGAGAGGCGACATCACTTTGATTGCTTTAATTACCACATGAAGTCTGATTACATCCCCGATCCTGCTGTTAGATTTGTCCTTTCTGGACACCATACACAGGCTGACTGTGAGCCAATCAGAACAAGCCGCAAACAGGGTCAACAGGCTCCTGATTGGTTAGGAGTTTCTGATGAGAAGTAATGTAACCAGAACAAATACTCGAGTACAGCTGATTTCACGAGCTGCTTCCTCTTTGACCCAAACAAAGATGGCTGCCAGAACCAGAAGCTGCTCTGGGCTGAATCATTTCTAACACACACTCTGTGAGTCAGTGTGATCTGCCCGGCAGCTTCACCCAGATAAACTCTGTTGTTGTTGTAGTTGTAGTTGTAGCTGTGGATTAAAGCTGCTGTGTGTTCCTGCAGCAGATTGCCCTCGCAGGGAACGGACAGGCCTTTTAGTGTAAAGGTATTAAGCTCAGGTCTAATCCAGAGCTCGGAGAGCAGCCAATTTAAACTGGATTCAGCCCACGGGACGACACGTCGCTCCGCCTGTCTCTATCCCACAGTCTCTCCATTCAGGTCTTTGTCTCCGCCGTCCTCAGCCTGCCTCTGGTTTCAGTCTACATGTAGTCTGTACGACAGTCTGCCCACACACTCCATGCAAATGAGGGGACGTATGTAAATATTCTTAGTCTGAGCTGTCTTAATTAAGTAAAGTAAGTAAACTTGGTCATGACTGATCGGAAACAGAACGTGCAGCTACAGACTGTCTGTGGGTTTCACCTCTAACATCCTGCAGATGAGTTGGGGGTGTACACGTGCACACTGCTGCTCCCTGTGATCGCTGTTTAGTGGCTAAATAAGTTGCAGTTATTTCATTTCTGCAGATGTCGTGGCCCGTGGAGGCTTCACAGTGTGTGTGCATGTGATCTCTTTAATCTACAGTCATATATTTTTTTTGCCTCGAAGCCGCTCGCCGTCTCCTCGCAGCTCTCTAAGCGTTGTGCCCTCATTACCATGCAGACCTATATTTTCAAAATACAATTCTCTAATTATCGCCGCTGTCGTAGTTTTGCATGAGGAGCGAGGGTTGGGATGGAGGGAGGGCGGAGGGAGGGCGGAGGGAGGGCGAGTGCTCTGAAAAGGCTTTCATGTGCGACGTTGTTAAGGTCCATTTATTTCCACAAAAAAAATGTTGAGCAAGATTTGTGTGAGCCGCTTCACAGCGAGTGTTTGTTCATTATTCCTCTGCTGGGAGAGAAAGAAAGACTCAACCCAGCAGCTCTGGAGGATTTCTAAAGATCTGACTGAAAAGACTTTTATAAGAATAATAACGCACAGACATCGAAGAAATGCGATGCATTGTCATTTTATGGAGGCTGAAAGAGGAACAGACAAATAAATCACCTGCTCCAGCTTCACGGGTCCAGTCAGGATGTGTTTGGCCTGATAAGAAACAGGACCTGAGGATTTGTGTGTTACACAGTGTCAGTGAACTTCAGTGAACGTGGTCGGACCTGGGACCAAACACAACGTCCAGACCAGCAGTCAGCAGGTTTCCTTCAAATAAACACCTGAGTGAACATGAATCCAGGTGAAGCTCTGCTGCAGGTAAAACTGACGCCATGACAGCACACGACTGTTGAAATACGTCCAAGGTAGTGAAATCTCAGCGCTCGACACATCGAGATGAGTAAACCTGAGCCGGCAAAAATAACTTGACTCAGAGTAAACAGTGAAAGCTGCTTAAGGCTTTTCATGGATAGGGGAGGCGAGCTGACCCACACGGGGGAAAATCCTCAGTATGAAGCACACCTGCACTGTTTGAACACTGACAGGAGGCTCCGGCCCCTTTAGGTTCCCTTAAATCACAGATTGTCCCTTTAAGGAGCTGGCAGGACTGCAGGATGATGCAACGCTAGAGAAACTGTCCTTCAGCTCAACAACCACCTGCACCGCCCTCCGTGCCGAGAAAGCCCCTGAACCTGCAGGCTGTCGTCCTGCTCTGCAGCTGACCTTGACCTCCGACCTCCGAGCGTAGAAGGGTCAAGAAAATAAAAGAGGATTTCCCTGCAGGGATCAATAATGTTTGATCCCTACATGACACTTGATTTTAAGCCTGTTAAATCCATCAGAGGGATCAGGAGACCGCGCACGCAAAGCTCACACAGGTTTACATGTGAACACAACAACCACACCTTCAGAGAGGTCTGACATTCAAACACACCTTTACCTGCCAAAACCACGTCTGACAAGTGAGCGACACCGTCAGCCTGAACAGTCAAAGTACGGAGAGTCCCGGCACAACAAGCTGAGCAGTCATCCAGACAGATGGCACCCACGGCCACTGCACAGGCCTTAGTTATTAGTTCTTATTGCCCCTTGTAGCCAAACAGTGAATTATCTGCAATAACTTGGTGGATTCATTGGCTGAGCTTTGGTCGACAGCGTGCGACGTTCATCCAGCGACACCAAACCAAGACTGACGCTGTGTCAAAACCTGAGCAGGTGAAGTCAATGAAGAAACAAACCCTTCAAACTGAATCTCTGTTCCACTGTTTGGGCTCTTCGGACCGTTTAACCATCAAGTTTCCTCGTTACTGAAACCAGAATCTCTTCAATCAGACGTCCACGCAGGTGTCCTCATATTCCTTTAATGAGAACCTGCAGAACAAACACAGGTTATGAAAGCCAGAGAGCTCAGAGCGGCAGGAGTTTGTCTCAGGAAACCATTTAATAGAGTTTTATATTTGTTTCTCCGTGACTATCTGTGCTGTAGCTGGAGGGAACAAACCCATCACGGCCTAATAATAATTCTTCTTCGTAATGTCGAGGCAGAGGAGCCTCGGGACTTTGCTTTACTTTGTCGTCTGGATGAAAACAGTGTCGAAGTGTCTGTTTCTGTCAGTCCTGCTCCCAGACGTCACAGGACGGCTTCATCGATTTTTTATTTGTCTTTGTGACGTGAATCTTCAGATGCAGTCGATCCCAAAATCAAATCAACCAACATCCTTAAAACAACTTCAACTGTTTCAAACACAACCACGACCCTGATGGTATTTTTAAGCAGAATCAGGATCAATGGTCTCCAAACCTCATTCAGCATGAAGCACTGCTGCATCAGCTGATGGTTGGATGATCGGCAGCATCTTCCTTCTAAACTCCATTTCCCAGAGTTAGAGCTCCGCTCTGACTAAAGCTGCTGCAGGAAAACCTCCAAAACCAAAACACATTATTTACAGTTTGAAATTGGCCGCACGGTTGGAAGTGTGGGCGACTGGAAGCAGAAATGCATCATGGGCCCAAAAACTCCTGCTGACTGAACCTCCACCATTTTCTGTTTCCAAAAAATCCACCTTCCAACTGTGCAACTGTGTCTTCCTCCAACAATCCAGCTTACTCCTAAATCACATTATTGAAACTGAAGACGCCTTCCTGCCTCCAAATGAAGGATTTTGTTCTTTGAAACCAAAATAATTCTTTTTCACTAAAGACTTTCAGCCCAGCACTTAAATCCTCACAATCCCCAGAGAAGAAGTCCCAACACACCAACGGCTACTTTCCATCTGAGAAATAAATACAGTTATGATCGGAGGGAAATGTGATTACTGCCACCATGTTGGTCAGAAGAACAACAAAGTATCAAAGTTTGAGCCGAACTGTCAGATGGTAGAACGTCTTCATTGTGTCCAACATTCACCTCCAGGTGTGCAGAAGAAATCTACTGACAACTACACCAACACCTTCTGACAGACGTCTGCCATGAGCTGCCATCATCGCTCTGTGTGACTCCGCATGGTTTGGTCACCACGATGGATCCTGCAGGGAAACAAACCAATACGAGACCAAGCAGACCAGCGTCCATGGAACCTTTTCCAAAAAATGTGAAACCATCAGTGACCTGATGAGAAATCATTCATAAATCTAAAGTCATCTTTGCCACAGCGGGTTACCTACAGCGTCCCACTTTTTAAGAGTCTGACCACTGAGCGGTGGTTTCTGGCAGTGTGAGACTTTGTGATTTGCTAATGAAGTTATGTTGATGAAAGATGTAATCCAGGAGGCCTCGCGTGTCTTTCCAAACCTGTTTGCTGCTGCAAATTAGATTTACGGACGACAGGGCTGAAATTTCAGATCATCCAACGCAACAACCTGAACCGTCCATCTCAGTTTATCCCAATCGGACCGACTAAACTCAACGTGCAGCTTCCAATCATCGCGGCCCGACCACTAATTCAGCATTATCCACACACACACACACACACACTGTACGTTCAGAGCTACAGTCTGAACTCCAGCGTCCGTGTTCAGGCCTCAAACTCTCAGATCAGACTTCCTCTTGTTCCAATCATCCACCTCCATCACACTATAGACATTCCTCATAACAAGCCTCCAGTTTAAAGGGACAGTCTGTGTTTCCCCTCCTCTCTGTCCATAGTGGCATCATTATAAGAGCCTATTATGACCGACTCGCAGACTAAATGCCTTGTTTCTGTCCGCCATGGGAGCCTTCTATAGAGCCGCAACTCCCTCCTTCAACAGAGAGGCCCCTTCATCACGCTGCCCTCCTCCTCCTCCACCTCCTCCTCTCATCCTCCTCGCTCAGACACAGACAAGCCTTTATCTGCCCATCATGTGCTCTCTTTCCCTTTCTCTTTTTTCTCCGGCCTGACCCTGTTTTCCACAGCGAACAGGCATGCTGGGTAGGATTTGGGGGGGAAACACACATGCAGAGCGAAGAGGGGGGACGGTTTGGAAAGCCGGCTAAATATTTTATCCACCGCCGCACTATCTGTCTGTGTAGCTTAATACCGATTTGATGTTATCTGCTAAGTCTTTCCAGCAGAGGGTTTTTTATTTTCTGGTCAAATAATCTCTTCGTATCTGCTGTGCTGCGTCTAAACCGTTCACCGCGTCGTCCCGCTGGGTCCGGCCGGGAGACGTGCAGATGCTGGCGTAAACGTGGATGGACCCGAGCCATATCTCACCACCGAGCTGCACCAAACTATTCAGCACCAAACAGTCTGCTGACTCTTTGTTTTAGGGAGCGACGCATCGTTCGGCCTTCTAAAAATCACTTGTTTTGTCCAAGCAGCAGTCCGAAACACAAAGACACTCAGACTCAGTGCCAGCGCTGGACAAGCCAGTCTCCAGAGATTCACATTCAAGCCCAGAAAGCTGAACTTCCACATCGTGTTCATGGATGAAGCTCACAGTACATCCCAGGTCCGACCTCCTGAGGCCGGGCAGCGAACACGCAGCGACGGGCTTTACGCATCACGTTAACGGGTTCGCCTTCGTGTCAGCGCGAAACTTAAAATATCTGACAAACAAAAAAACAAGAAGTCAGTCTTCACGATGAAACACGGCTGATTTATTAACTGTGTTTATCTTTAAACTGCTCCTCAGCTAACGCCACCGACACTTTGAGACGTTCTGTTTAACGTTACCGGACTTCAGCTCGTGTTTTATTAAAGGTCCAGTGTGGAGGGATCAGTGGCATACATCTCCCATGCTTAAGCTTTCCCTGTTCAACTGTGTAAAAGCTCCATACGCAGGTCAGTGTTTAGTTTGTCTGTCCGGGGACACCGTAGAAAAATGGCGGTTCAACATGGCAGACTCTGTGGAAGAGGACCCGCTCACTGCAGAAGGCGACGAGTCATGTTTCTGTACTCACAAATCTTACCCGCTGAACCTTTACGTGCGTCCATACGTCGAGAACTGTGCGACTGATCACGTGACGCGTTCGTATCTCGGTGGTCGGATCATCTGCAGATCATTGACGACCTTCACTGATGTCTGTCAGGATCACCTTCAGGATTTTATTCTCATAATTTACAAATTTCACGTCGTTTTATCGCTTCATCAGAAAAATGTGGGCTGCGCGATGGAGCGCTGAGTGATTTCATCTCTTTAAACTTCCTCATGACGTTCATGTGATGCATGAAGAACAAAGCAGGAGGACACGTACGTCTCTGAACAAGTTCCTCCTTGTCCTGCCTCAGGACGCCACGTTTCACGTCTGTTTTCCTGCTCGTCTCATTTTCCACGGTTAGCTGCCGAGCACGTGCTCGGAGCCTCCTCATCATCATCATCGTCATCATCACCCCTCCAACGTTTCATCAGCTCCACATTCAGACCTCCAACCTCTCGCTCAAGCTTCCTTCATTGTCTCCTTCCTCCATTTTGTCTCTAAATTGTCCCGTCATGTCTCTCTTCAGTCGCCTCCTTCTTCTTCTCTCTGTTTATCAATCACTCCTCTGTCTCCTGACCTCATTAAACATGAAGAACAGAACATTTACAGACTCATGAAGTATTTCATGTTCTGCTTATATAAATAAATAAAGTGATGTTTCTCAGACGTCTTCAGATAATCTGTTGTAACGTCTGAGGATCAGCTTCATAATTCTCCTGAAGTTAGAAAAAATATTCAAATACCGGCCGTCCGAGGTTTTTTCAGTGCGTCTTTCCTGACGTGAAGGAAGTGACCAAACAAACAGGTGAACGTCACCTTCAGCAGGTGTCACAGGTAACACACTGAACACACACACTCAGCGAGACGTCCTGGACCTTTAAAGATGAAAGTTACATCTTTACACCTCACACACAGAAAACTGATTTATCTCATCCAGAGCTGAGGTTCCTGACGTTTTATAAAAGTAAAATAATAAATACAGATTTACTGTTTGTTTCTGTCTCATGGTATGAACAGATTATGGTCACACGCTGGACTAAAGATATTTACTATTTATTTATTATATTATATTATATTTATTTATTATAAACGAGTAATTCTTTAATACAGAAATGTTTGTTTTAAAACGTTAAATTTAAAATCTAAAATATTAATCAGAAAAGAATCAGACGAGTTTATAACGACGCTGATCGTTAACAACAGATAATTAACGATGACATAATTAAATAAATCAGTTATTTGTTTACATCCCGCCTCTCAAACTTTCCTTCCTCTCTCTCTCCGTCAAAGCTGCGTGAGCGCGCCTGGAACGTAATTCTAACGAGGAGGAGGGACGAGGCGCGTTCCCGAGGCTGAGGGAGAAGAAGGAGGAGGAGGAGGAGGAGGAGGGAGCCAGTCAGCCATACGCGCATGCTCGAGACAGCAGGTGCCCGAGCCCCCGATGAAGAGAAAAAAACCTCTAATTTGCATTGCTAATGAGCTCCCGCGAGCCTCCTCCCCCTCCAAACACAGCGCTCCTAATATGGCGACTTGTTTTTATCAAACACAAATAAATCAGAAAAATCACAAATTTTTAAATTCATCAGAAAATCCGAGTTTAAATTCAGCAAAAATCAGGAAGCAGCTGCGCGTAAAAACAAGCAGAGGCACACAAAGACGCACGTGGCAGATGATCGATTAATCGACCAATCAACTCATGATGATCAAAAAAAGAGCAGCGTGGAGGAGTCCGCCATCCACAACAACAACAACAACAACAGGAGGAGGAGGAGGAGGAGGTGGAGGAGAGGGGCGCGCGGTGAAGACCCTCATTGAGCAAAACAAGTGAAGCGCCAAATTCCCAACAAGCAGCCTCCTTGTGTCTATTGTGAGGCTGGCGCCCCCACCACCCTCCACCTCCACCTCCACCCTCCAACCTCCGCACAGAAACCATCAAATGTTTCTCCTCCTGCTGACCTCCTTTTCTCTCACATGTGAGGATGATTCCAGCGTCTGTGCCGCCATGTGCGCGCGGTTTTTTAACACGCGCTCCGTTGAAAAATGGCCTCACACCCCCTCCTCCCCCCTCCTCCCCCCTCTAAGTCTCCCTGCGCGCGCATTGTGTGAACATCCACCTTGTTTTGTTGCGTTATTGTTGCACAACTTCACACAAACGAGCTCCACGCGCGAACATCATGACAGAAAAATCCGTTCCAGCGCGCGCCTGCAGCTCCAAACTGAAGCCATCCAGACCGGGTCCAGTCCGAGCCGTGCCGGACTGACCCGGTCCATGTGACAGACTCGAGCTGCTTCACCACAAACTCTCGGTTTCTATCGGTTCTGACGTGGTTCTGATCCAGGGCCAGGCGGATCATCAGGCGGCTTTTTTTGGAGGGGGGGGGGCGCAGCGGCGTCGCCAAACAACAGCCCCGCTCATTGTCCCCCTCCACCACCGCCACAAAACACGAGGAGCCCCCTTTCACCTCCATCTCCATCCACCTCCATCCTCGTTACTACTACAACCACCGGCAGGTTAATTTAGCCGTTAACGGATCCAGCTAATCGCCATTAAACGCATTCGCGACCTGTAGCCTCGACAGAGGAGGTGGAGATGAGGGGCAAGAGGAGGTGCAGGAGGAGGAGGAGGTGGAGGTGAGAAATGATAAAAAAAAAAACACAACAACAAAGGTGGAGATGCTGACAGATTGGAGAGAAGGAGAGAAAAAGAGACGAACAAACCTCCTTTTTTCGTGCGTAAATCCGTTTCCAAGCGGCGGCGCGGACGGAGGACGGTAATAAGCTTGTTGTGTTGGACGTGAAAAGACGCTGCCGGGGCTAAATCCTCCCCTCCGTCCCTCTCCTCTCTCTCTCTCTCTCTCTCTCTCTCTCTCTGTCTGTCTCTCTCTCCCTCCCTCTCCTCTCTCTCTCTCTCTCTCTCAGCCAATTGTGTGAGATGAAATTGGCGCGAGGGGTCTCACAGCGGGACGTCAGCAGGTCCCGCACACATAATACACTCAATACCCCCGCACGCACACGCATCTACCTCTTTCTCACTCACTCACTCACTCACTCCCCTATGGTTGCCCCTAGCAACTACGAAGACCACCGCCCCGCCCCCCTCTCTACCCTCCCTCCACCCTCTCCACCTCCACCCTCCTCCTCTTTAGTTAAGAGGGTTTAAAGGAAAAATTATCTTCTTCTTCTTGGGGGTTAATTTGCTCACGAGAGGTGTTCACGTGCTCAAAATAAGAAAAAAATAAAGAGAGAGAGAGAGAGAGAGAGAGAGAGAGAGCGAACAGCTTACTACTGTCCCCGTGGTGGCTCCATTCACGGCTCAGAGGCTTTGTTTGTACCAGAGTGAGTGTGGAGGCAGAACAATGGGGGCAAAGCATCAGGAGCAAGGAGGAGGGGGCAGGAGGGAGGAGACCCCCCCACCCACCCTCGATCGCCTCCATTCAGAGTGAAGATGACGGAGAAGACGCTAAATTTAAAAAACGTCTTCGTTCTGGTCGTCGGCGTCCCCGATGCTCTCCGCCGTCACCGCGATCACGCTGTGACTTTCAACAGATTCACCAACCGCGTCAACGCTCGCTGCAATTTACAGAGTTTCCTGGTGGACAGTGAAGTAAACTGCAGCTGCTGTTAGCTAACTGCAGTTCCTCAAACGTCCACCTGAGGCTGGCTGCAGTAGTGAGTCAGTCTCCATAAGTCCCCATGTTAGACAGCAGAAATAAACATGTTTACAGCCTGGTACAAAAACAGTTTTGGTCTCTGTAGCTAATGTTTGAGCACTCAGGCGTCATTCAGCCGCCTCAGGTCCAGTAAAGGTCCAGGTCTTTACTGAGTTTTAGATTATGAGGCAGGACTACAAACATGGTGGCGACCAGAGACTCTTCAGAAACCTGCAAGGGACGTCACAGAGACTACGTCCATTCTTTATACTGTCAATACAACAAAACCCCATCAGGTACGTCTCCGTCACTGTGTTTTAGTCTGCTCTCTGTTTCAGACTGCTCACTTGCTCAGATTTGGTTACCTTTCTGGTTTTTCTGCTTCTAAATATGCTACGTCATTAAATCACTGTCTGGTGTCGTGCCAGAACCGGAGCTGTGCGGGCTCAGTGGCAGAAATCAAATCTGAGCGAGAGACACAGAGGAAGACAGAGAGAGTGTCAGTCGTCTGAAATCTGATTCTGACGATGATTCAACAGGACAGACAGCAGCCTCCTTCTCTCCTCCTGTTTCCTCTGCTCTCTTTAGACAGCAGAGACTGACCCTCGCTAACTGACCAGCTAACTAACCAGTGTGTCGGTGTGACACAGTAACAGGTTGTTCTTGAGGATGTTCAGTTTCTGCCTCTAAAGACGCCATAAAATCGTCTGTCGGGCCGATAAAGGAGCTCTCAGATGTGTGGAGTGAAGTCAGGCGAGTTTTAGTGACTCCATCACATTAAAAACTACAGAAAGGAAAAAGGCTCCAGTTGTAATTCAGCAGCAGGAGTGCTGAGTCAGACTGTGTTTCTGCTCCACATCACACCGCTGGACCGTCTGCAGATCCCTCCATATGTTCACCTAATGAGGCTTTGAGACTGGGAACACCTACACACACACACACACACACACACACTCTAACCTACACTAATACACACACATACTGCATGTTTCAGGATGTACATGTACATCATACATGTTGGAGTTTCCCTGTCGTCCAGCTGCAGTTTAAAAACCAGTTGAAACATCTAGCCTTGCCACTTAGCTAAAGTAGCTCACTGCTAACATTAGCTACCATTACTTGATGGAAAGATTGCTAAGTACTGAACCGCTAAGTGCAGTTAGCTCGATTGCTCGGTAGCTGAAGTGACTCAGCCCGGGATGCCAGGAGCCAAACCCGGCAAGAAAACCACCTCGGTAGTCTGCTGTGTTCACTGTTAGACTGGACACTGCTGGTTCAGAGGTTCTGTTGCTGTGTTCACTGTTAGACTGGACACTGCTGGTTCAGAGGTTCTGTTGCTGTGTTCACTGTTAGACTGGACACTGCCGGTTCAGAGGTTCCGTTGCTGTGTTCACTGTTAGACTGGACACTGCCGGTTCAGAGGTTCTGTTGCTGTGTTCACTGTTAGACTGGACACTGCCGGTTCAGAGGTTCTGTTGCTGTGTTCACTGTTAGACTGGACACTGCCGGTTCAGAGGTTCTGTTGCTGTGTTCACTGTTAGACTGGACACTGCTGGTTCAGAGGTTCTGTTGCTATGTTCACTGTTAGACTGGACACTGCCGGTTCAGAGGTTGTGTTCGGTCACTGGAAGGTAGACGCTGACACTAGCTCATAGCGCTAGCTGCACCTGGGGTGTAACGCACACTTGCTATTGGCTACTGTAAACGTCACTATCTTCAACAAGCCCCTCCCTGTCTGACTGTTTTACAGGAAAGATGTAAAAATGAGGACGCAACAGTTAATCTCTGTGTTTCTAAAGAATATTCTAATTTCTCCTTTGAGGCTTGAGGAAGTTGAAGGTGAAGTACGGTGAGATCTGAACCGGTGGAGTCGGGCAGTAAACTGTCTGAGAAAATGACTTGAGGGGAAACAGAGTCCCCGAGGTGTTTATATGTCTGTAATGAATTTGGTTTGTTGAGGTCGAGGTTTGATTTGGAGTCTCCCGGGAATGTTTTATTGTCGAGCAGACGGGGTAACGGTGAAACATGCAGCACGCTGATGATGTTTGTTAATTACAAAACGCCGCTTCAGATATTTGCCCTGATGTTTGTGTTTGTTATTATCAGTGCAGGTCTGTGCAGGGAGAAGAGAAGAAGGCGCAGCAGTGACGTGGTTTGATGAAGAGGTCCTCAAGGTGAGAAGCAATCTTTAACTTTAACTTAAAAAACTTAAAGTTCATCGTTTTTCTGGACTTTATTGTCACTGATTCTTCTGTATGTCTGAGTTTAGTGCAGTACTCATATCCCCCATGATCCTTTGTTATTAAAAGAAAAACTCTGGTGTGTTAAAGTTCCCATGAAAGCACTAGCATGGTGCTTATTGCTTCCACCTACCACCATGCAGCCATAGCGGCCCCTCATTGGCTGTACAGTCTGATCAGCTGACTCTTCCTGGAATGGAAGCTTCAGGTGGACCTTGACCAGTGAAGACAGACATCGACTAACCTAACCTAGCTGTGGTAGGAACCAGATGCTGGACCTGACCAGACCTGACTAATGAGTGCTGATGACAACTAATTAGTCCAGCTTAATTATCTATCTATCTATCTATCTATCTATCTATCTATCTATCTATCTATCTATCTATCACATGCAGAGGCTCAGACTCAGACAAAAATCCAAACACACTTTCCAATGTCGTCTGGATGTCACCAGACAGAGAGGTGTCTACAGAGAGTCCTCTGCCTCTGGTGACAGCAGTGTGTGTGTGTGTGTGTGTGTGTGTGTGTGTGTGTGTGTGTGTGTGTAAACAGCCACACTGACAGTCGAAAAAAAACAAACAGAGGATGGAGAGAGTGACAGGCAAAAAACAACAGACAGAAGAAGAAATGAGAAAGAGAAGAGTGCCAGACAGACGGAGAGAGAGAGAGAGAGACAGAGAGAGAGAGAGAGACAGAGAGAGAGACAGAGAGACAGAGAGAGAGACAGAGAGAGAGAGAGAGAGACAGAGAGAGACAGAGAGAGAGAGACAGAGACAGAGACAGAGAGACACAGAGAGAGAGACAGAGAGAGAGAGAGAGAGAGAGAGAGAGAGAGAGAGACAGAGAGAGAGACAGAGACAGAGACAGAGACAGAGAGACACAGAGAGAGAGAGAGAGAGAGAGAGAGAGAGAGAGAGAGAGAGAGAGAGAGAGAGGGTGTAATGAAAGAGAGGGTTTGCCTGAGGACAGAGCGACCAGCCTTGGCATGCCTGGCTAAAGCAAGGGCTGCTGGGTAATAAATAACAGTCATTGGGGTGTCAGACAGACAGAGAGGGGGTGAGAGACAGACTGACAGACTGAGAGATAAACACACGGATGTTAGGGATGGAAAATAGCTTTTAGGGAGACAAAATGGGAAATCTGTTGATCAGCAGGTCTGTTAATGTCTCTGTAGGTCGCGGATGGTAGATGAGCTGCAGTGAGGGAAGGTGAACGGTGTTTGTAGGACTTTGGCTTTAGTAAAAGGTGTGGCATGTTGTAGGGCAGCTAAATGGCACTGGGGATAATAATAAATAGTGAGTCAAAATGGAAAATAGTATTATAGATGATTAATGTGTTGGATCGATGGGGATTATAAATGGCTTTGGTGACTATGGCATCGGCAGGGCAGTTAAATGGCACTGGGGATAGTAAATGGTGTTAGATATGATAAACGATGTCGGGGACGGTATGGGTTTGGACACAGTAGATGATGGTGAGTTAGTCGTGCAGGTAAATGGAGCTTGGGATAGAAAATGGTGTTTGTAGGACTGAGAAATGTTCTTGGGGATCACAAATGGTGTTTGATTATCAGGGTGAAGGGTACAGTAAATGGTCTTTTCTGTGAGGATGATAATTGGTGTTGGGGATAGCAAATGGTGTTGATAAAAATGGTTAATTGGTGGGCTCTAGGACTTGGTGGTGAAATGGTGTTGGGATATAAACAGTCTTATAAGACCGTTCAGGCATGGTAAACAGGGTTAGATTAGTAGGACTGATAAATGTTTTGGGGATAGTAAAAAGTTGTGTTAGGTATATTAAATGGTGCTGAGCATAATCTTCACATTTCAAAACAGTGTTGAGGATAGCAGACTAAATCCATATTAAATAAATTAGCAAATGGACAAAACTGATCATAGCTGAGTCGGGAATTATCTAAATAACCTGATAAAATAATAGAATTATTTATAATATAGATATAAATTATGGAGTATTTCTTCCTATATTAGAAGAGGAAATGCTGAGACACTCGGGTGAAGGGACGGAGGAAGAGAAGCTGCAGGATAAGAGAGATGAAGAAATGGATTAAAGAGAGCGGGACATGCAGAGGATGATGTTATGTGGACTGGCATGTACCTACTCACACACTGACGGAGGGATTTGAAGGGGATTTGACGGTGAAGTCATCTCTGTGTTATCTTAGCTCTGAGCGAGCAGAACACGTCCGATCACACCACAACAAACACCTGGTGACCCACTGTTAAAGCAGCACTGTGCAACGTTTCTCTCATGAACCGACAAACAGCTGCTTTACTGTAGCAA
Source organism: Nibea coibor (assembly GCA_023373845.1). Taxonomy (NCBI): domain Eukaryota; kingdom Metazoa; phylum Chordata; class Actinopteri; family Sciaenidae; genus Nibea; species Nibea coibor. Next base: position 1,107,575 of record CM041716.1, on the reverse strand, counting down.
GTCAATTAACTGATGCTAACTGAACTGAAAACAGTCTCTGAGACCAACAGGGAATAACGTCACGTTAGGTAGTGTAACGTTATTCATAGACTGGACACTGCTGGTTCGGAGGTTAATTCAGGCCCAGGTCTGGAGTTTCCTGATGGACAGTGAAGTAAACCGCTGCCAACTGTAGCTGCTGTTAGCTCATGTTAGCTCAGTTTGTTAGTCGGGCTGCCCGGACTGTGAGCTCAGAGCACCAGGGGAGCGTTAGTGTTTGTACCACAGGAAGAAGAAGAAGAAGAAGAAGAGGTGTTCAGGCCCAGCAGTCAGCAGCTTCTATGGACATGATGGCAGAGGAGCAGAGAGTGAAGAGGACGCTGACGGAGGAAGCTAAGAAGAGAAAAGGAGAGAGTGAGCGAGCAAGAAGCCGCCGGACAAGAGTAAATCTGGGACTGACTTTTAGTGGTTGGTGAGAGCTTGGTGAAATAAAAGGCTGAAAGACAGACGCCGAGCTGGGCTGACTGCTGCTGGATCGGTAACATAGACGGTGCTTGTATGTTAACACAGAGCTGGATGACACCCCACATGCCGCAGTACAAACGGCCTTCTTCAGCTTCCTCGGTAGACACGAGGTGGTTGAGATTTTGGACAGAAGCTCAGTCCGCCCACCCTGACAGCCTGAGACAGTAAAGTTAAGGATCATAACTTTTTAAGTTCTCTGGTACGATATATAAGACAGAATACTGACCTGAAGCTCATATCTCTGTCCTCTGCTCACTCTGAAACGCTCTTATCTCAGGAGATAAAAACCCTCTCTACCTTTCCTCTTACTCTTCATCTCTCTTCCAAGGCTGCTCGGCCATCAGCTGTCTGGATGCTGAAAGGTTGGTTAATGACAGACCTGAGCTGTGACACCTTCATCCCACCTGGACCAGCAAAGGATCATCTTATTGATCCACTAAAAACTGATGCTGGGACCACGGTAGCTGGATAACTGCCCAAACACAGACGACTCTGTTGTTTTGAGAAAATCATTCATTCTGGTTGGTGAATACGACGTCTGGATCATGCTTCAGTTACTGAGTGACCGGCCCGGCGGTCAGCAGCTTCTGTGGACGTCATGGCAGAGTGAAGAGGACCGGGAGTGTTTCTTCTTTTACCAGCTGCTGTAGCTGCTGTTAGCTAATGTTAGCTTAGTTTGTTAGCCGGGCTCCCCACATGATACTTCTTTACTCTAATTTATGTTTTAAGATGTTACATTCAAACCAACGATGCAACAGTCATGTGACCTAAAACTGGGTCAAACGTTCAACTCAGTGTGTGTGTGTGTGTGTGTGTACATTCACTGCCTATAGCCTTTGTGTGCCTCTTCATGCTAAGCTACATGGGTGAGTAAGCATGTGTGTGTGTTGAGTAAGCTTATGTATATGTCAAGGGTTAGGGGAGGTGTGTGTGTGTGTGTGTGGATCAGGCTCTACCTGTCAAATTAATTTCCCACTCACTCATCGCCGCTCGGACATGTGGTCCGCCCGTACGGCGGTGTGCGGCTCCGTGAGCCAATCAGGACGCAGTTTAGAGCCCCTGTTGGTAGCAGGCAGCTCTGTGATTGGTCGATGCCACCGAGCTATAAGCGGAGGAGTTTATCTGGGATTAACTTCGATATCTAATCAATGTTGACTGGTGGAATAACAGAGGGGGAGACGGGGGAGGAGGAGGAGGAGGAGAGAGGGAGGGCTGAAGGATAAGTGAGCGAGGGGAAAGAAAAGGATGTAAGGGATGAGGAAAGGAGGCGAAAATGGGTGAAAGTGAAAGAATAAATCAAGCCTGAAGAGGAGGAGAGAGGAAGGAGGAGGTGTGAACAGAGGGGAGGTGGAGAGGAGAAATAAAGAGGGAGGGAGAAGGAGGAGAGGAAACAAGGTGGCTAGATAAAGAGGTGGATGGAAGGAAGAAGGAAGGAGAAGTAGGGATAAAGGAGAGAGCGATGGAGGTGCAAGAGGAGCAGCAGTGTGGAGAAGGAGTGATAAAAAGGAGGTGGAGGGGGGAGTCAGAGGAGGAGCAGGTCTCCTTTCAATGGCTGTGCTCTGATGCATGTCAGCGTCCTCCACCCCCAAATACACACAGTCCCCATTCACAGGAATTAAAGTGTGTGTGTGTGTGTGTGTGTGTGTGTGTGATGAGTCATACTTTTGTTTTGTGGCAGTCTTTAGTTCCAGTGAATGGACACACACACACACACACACACACACACACAGGGGGTGAGGTAACAGGAGGGAAAAGCTGGTCCTCTTCACTCTGTTCTCCTCTGCCATGACGACCGCTAACCACAGTTAGCGCTTCGCTACTTAGCAATGTTTCCATCAGGTTATGCTAATGTTAGCAGTTAGCTGCGTTAGTTATGTGTGAAAACTGGCTAAATTTACAACATTAGCTTATATTATCAGTTAGCTGCATTAGCACTAGCTCCAACCCAACTGGATCCTCAGTGTTAGCTGTTAGCTTTAGCTCTCCTTCTCCTGATCAGTGTTTCCATCATAAAGTCACCTGGCACTGTAACGTTAGTCCCTGTTGGTTTCAGTGACTCCAACCCGGTCTGGTCCGGCTGCTGAGCCCGGTTCTGTTAGCATGCTAACGGCAGATACAACACGGTTACATCCACAGGAAGTCAGAAGCATTAAGAGACGCCTGCTAACATTGTAGCATGGGTTCGGGCTCACAGCAGACTCCATGGACTGCCTGGATTCAGTGTTATGAACAGATGGTGAGAGCTGCTGCAGCTCAGTCTGCAGGACCTCACCATGCCGACACATGAAGATACGATGACCACCCATACGATGGTCACCTGTGATATGACTCTTTAAGATAAGACAGTCTGTGATCAACCTGTTCATCCGTCCACGTGGAGTCAAACTTTCCCTCCGTCAGGTGTTATTTTGTTCACTGAGCTTCACTTTATTCCAATAAAACTGGCTGAGCTGATCTGAGGCCAGAGAGCGAGACAGATGAGACAGAAATGAAGAGAGAGGACGAAGCGCCGCGCTGACACATCCCGTCTAACGAGGATGAGCCAGAAGATAGAGAGTCATATATTAATGTTTGGAGTTAAACACTCATGCACGGTGATGGTCTCTCTCTCTCCTCGCTCTCTTCTTTAGTCCATTTGGGTAACTGCTCTCTGCACGCCACATTAATCTGAGTAATTAGGTCTGAGGCCAGCTTCACCTCCTCTCCTCTGCACGCCTCTCCTCCCTCCTCCTCATATTTATCCACCTATCATCCTGAATTCACACTTCCTTCTCTTTATCCTCGTCTTTCTGTAAATCACACACACACACACTCGAAGGACTGAGTTTAATTATTCATGATAGAAAGAAACAAGAAGAAAGACTGAGTTCACAGAGACTACGTCCAGGTTTTAGACAGTCTGCGGGGACACTCAGTGTCTCTACACTCACTGTTGGTCTGTCCTCGTCTCTCTTCATTTCTCACCGTCTCCGTCTGTCCTTCTGTGTATCTATCCTCTGTCTCTCTCTGTGTTGCTGATTCATGGCAGAGCTGCAGGCACTGACATGACAGTCAGTCTGGTAGCACTCAGACACTGTGTGTGTGTGTGTGTGTGTGTGTGTGCTGACTAGCCCTGTCTGCTGTCCTTCTCCTCTTTGGGTCACATCCCCAAACAGCCTTTAAGCCTCAGCAGGAGGCAAACCAGGACACACAGAGACTCAGAGCTTCACCAGTTCACACCATGGATGCATTCATGTAAACAAACCTTTGGAAGCATCAACAACATCCATAACCATCACAGACTGTCTAAAACCTGGACGTAGTCTCTGTGACGTCCCTGCAGACTGTCTAAAACCTGGATGTAGTCTCTGTGACGTCCTACAGACTGTCTAAAACCTGGACGTAGTCTCTGAGACGTCCTACAGACTGTCTAAAACCTGGACGTAGTCTCTGTGACGTCCTACAGACTGTCTAAAACCTGGACATAGTCTCTGTGACATCCCCGCAGACTGTCTAAAACCTGGACGTAGTCTCTGTGACGTCCCCGCAGACACACAAACACACACCGAACACACACTGAACACACACTGAACACACACTGAACACACACACTCTGAGGCTGACAGCTCCAAGTGTGTTACACACCAGTCTGTGTTTACACTGTCTGCACGGACATTTTTAGTTTATTAAGATTAACTGAGCAGACTGTCTAAAACCTGGACGTAGTCTCTGAGACGTCCTGCAGACTGTCTAAAACCTGGACGTAGTCTCTGTGACGTCCCTGCAGACTGTCTAAAACCTGGACGTAGTCTCTGTGACGTCCTACAGACTGTCTAAAACCTGGACGTAGTCTCTGAGACGTCCCCGCAGACTGTCTAAAACCTGGACATAGTCTCTGTGACATCCCCGCAGACTGTCTAAAACCTGGACGTAGTCTCTGTGACGTCCCCGCAGACTGTCTAAAACCTGGACGTAGTCTCTGTGACGTCCTACAGACTGTCTAAAACCTGGACGTAGTCTCAGTGACGTCCTACAGACTGTCTAAAACCTGGACGTAGTCTCTGTGACGTCCTCCAGACTGCCTAAAACCTGGACGTAGTCTCAGTGACATCCCCACAGACTGTCTAAAACCTGGATGTAGTCTCTGTGACGTCCTACAGACTGTCTAAAACCTGGACGTAGTCTCTGTGACGTCCCCACAGACTGTCTAAAACCTGGACGTAGTCTCTGTGACGTCCCCACAGACTGTCTAAAACCTGGACGTAGTCTCTGTGACGTCCTCCAGACTGCCTAAAACCTGGACGTAGTCTCAGTGACATCCCCACAGACTGTCTAAAACCTGGACGTAGTCTCTGTGACGTCCCTGCAGACTGTCTAAAACCTGGACGTAGTCTCTGTGACGTCCCTACAGACTGTCTAAAACCTGGACGTAGTCTCTGTGACGTCCTACAGACTGTCTAAAACCTGGATGTAGTCTCTGAGACGTCCCCGCAGACTGTCTAAAACCTGGACGTAGTCTCGGGGGCCTTGCTTTGGCTGCTTGACCTGATTGGACGAGTCTCTGGAGGTTTGGGGAACCGCACAGATCATGTCGGGTCCTGACAGCCCAGTCCAGCAGAGTACGGTCATGTGTGTGATCTGATGATGTAACCAACACGGCGTTAACACGGGACATTAACGCTCCACGGCGAGGAGCAGCTAGGCACCAACACAAACCCTATTCTTCTCTCTCTCTCTGCTCTGACAAAGCCTCTCTCGCCCCCTCTCCCTCTCTCCATAATCCCATTATCTGCAGCAACGACCTGTCCCTGTCAATCTGTGCTGTTGTCATGACAACCTCCCACCACGGGCCAGCCCCCCCGACCGCTCGGCCAATGGGAAATCTTCCCTGCTGATTAGCCGGCGGTGATCTCGTTAAGGTGGACCCGCCCACTCCACGGTCCAGATACGGTGGATGGAGGAAGGGTGGAGGAAGGGTGGAGGAGGAAGGGATACTCTGGAAAGAACAGAAGGATTTCAGGTGACATAACACACCTACTGGCGGCCATGTTGAAGGCTCTTGTGCGGCCATTAAACTTTTTGTTTGTAGTTTGTTTTTCACCTGAGGCGAGGCGTGACCTCAGGAGAGGCGTGACCTCAGGAGAGGCGTGACCTCAGGAGAGGTGTGACCTCAGGCGAGGCGTGATCTCAGGAGAGGCGTGACCTCAGGCGAGGCGTGATCTCAGGTGAGGCGTGACCTCAGGAGAGGCGTGACCTCAGGTGGACTCAGAGAGATGTCAGCAGTGCGCGCCTGTCCTGCTTACACATTCAGCAGTGTCCTCCTGTTCGGACTCCAGAGTTCAATCTAATAAGATCAAATTACATTTGAAAATAACCAAACTTGATTCAGATCCAAGCCTGAAGGTTGGACAAACACAGCGCGGTTGTAGGGACGACACAGACTGAGGACGCCACAACGTAAACCTTGTTTTTAAGAAGAAGCAGTTAACTTTGAGTTGACTTCAGGTTCTCCGCCAACACATGATGTAAATCTGAAGGGCTGCTCTTCCTTTAAGGGGGACTGAACCATCTAACACCGACTGTCACTGACCGTCACTGCACGCTTAGACACAGGAAATTACCCATAATGCATGTTTAAGTGTGACCCCTGCTCCTGCTTTACATTTGACCTCTTTCAGCGAGGTCGCGTGTCAGAGCCGAACTTTCTCTTCCTGAGGAAAGCTAATTAACTTCCAGCCGTCCTTGTTTGATGGAGACGTATGGAAGAGGAGGCTCGCAGATACAGATTATTATTAGACTGTTGGCCACCGGCCGAACGTTCTGTGGAGCGTCCAAGTCCAACTTTAAGCTCAGGGGACACATCAGACGGTGTTGGCATCTGCAGCAGGTGTTACTGGGTGACTGGGGCTAATTCAATATCATCATTTATTTCCTTTCAACAGGATCGTACCGTGATGATACGAGCAGATGATGACAATCATTTCAGCTGGAGAGTTATTAGTTATTAGTTATTAGTTACCTGTTGGAAGGAGTTACCATCAACCCGACTGAACCAACAAGCGTCAGAGCTGGAACATTTGGAGGCTGCGTAGCTTCCATACGTGCACGTTTTAATGGAAGTTAGATCGGCTTCACGCTAAGAGGTTATTGAGATTCGAGAAGAGTGCACCCAGGAAGAGGCCGGGCTTTGAACCCAAACTGACGTGTAGAGTAACGCCAGCAACAGCCTGAAATGACTTTCCCCCATGAGTCCGTGAAGGTTGTCATCCATTCGAGATATTCTCTAGCATGCTCCATGGACCCCAAACCACCTCTGAATCTGATCTCAGTGGTTGATGAGTGGTGATCAGATCATTCAGGACTTATCTTAACCCTCCAGTCTTCAGTAGAATCCAGGTGACCCGGTCGGTCCACCTTGCCGACTCTTCGTCGAACACTCCCCCCAGAAAACAGCCTCTGTCGGGGAGCCCGAGCCGGGTGAGTCCCTCTGTTTACTGACGATGAACTCACACTCCGCTCTGCACGCTGGGTCAGGATCTCCCTCACAAACACCGGCTGACAGCTTTGTAGGTTGATTTGAACCAGGTGGAACCCTGCCAAAATAAAACCGTAGATATACAGAATTATGTAAATGTCTGGTTCTGGTTATTGATACAAAGATCGGACTTTATCTTCCAGACCTGCAGTCATCACAAATCTTTGAGAACTAAAATAAGGCTCATTAATTTTTCTCTGATGGATTATTCATCTGCTGAAACGTTCGAGTCCCTGCCAACTTTTATAGGAAGCACTTTCTCTGCGTGCGAGTCTTTATCCTCCATCTGATCCCGGCTCACCTTCACTCCTCACCTCCTCACCTCCACAGGTCAGCAGCGTGTTAACCCGTTCACTCAGGAGAGCTCGCTGTCTGCTATAAATGGCTCTGCTGTGCTAAGCTGGCGGAGCAGGGGAAGGATGGAGGACCAACAGCACCACCATGTTTTACACCATCGCCCTGACAGACGCAGCTGAGCGTCATACTTCACATATATACAGAACCTGTTGTGTTTCGGGCTGTGAGAGCGCCTCACAGAACCCAGCACCAGACTCAAGGTCCAAATGATCTCATCCAATGATCCGCTGTGTGTCAGTGTCTCATATCTGAGGATCTAAATGGAGAAGCGTGGTCATTAACTGGTAGAGCATCGTGTTCTGTTTGGGTCCGGTCAGGACCAGGTGTGAAGGGGGAACTATGGTGGCCACGAAACTCACGGAAAATGTCGAGCGATGAAGAGGTCCCGTGGTCTGAGGACATGAAAGATTCATTCAGATCTCCTAAATGTTACAGACTGGACCTTTAAGTCGAGTCCGCGTCTCTACATCGTTCACGTCACACACTCAGTGCTGCCTGTCGTACACTGCTAACCTGCTCAGGTACTCTGGGGCTGGAAACAGAACAAACAGTGACTGATGGTGCAGCTCGTGTTTTCCTCGCCACATTAGACTGAACAAACGATCACCGAGTTACCTGATGAGATCCTCAGCTCTTCATCACCTCGGCTGGCAGAAGAAGGCCTGATACACTGACCAGGACTGATGATGCTGAGCAGCAACTCAGACCACGTTACTGACTTCCAGTTCCATAACGCTCAGGAGACCTTCGACCTTTGACCTGTGAATGAAAGCTGGTTCTCAAACCTCCAACGTTCCTCTGACGTTGGTCTGTCGGCTCCGTCCTCACAGACAAGCGTATGAAACGAGCTGCTCTTCCTCGTTAACTCGTTTAAGTCGGAGCTGAGCATCATCAGCGCCGTCGTCTCGCTCTTAACTCACTTATCCTGACGCACTCGGCTAATTCGAGTCAGCCACACACACAATAATCAGAGTCCTGTCAGAGGAAAACCTCCTGTCACCAAGCAGGGCGACCTCAGGGCTGCAAGGATTAGTCAAAGTAATCGATTACATCGACACATCTTAATATAAACCTCCACACACTGTTAAATATTCTTCTTATTAGCACACACAGTGCAGCCTGAGCTGAAGGACTGAATAACAGGCAACAGCCAATCCTGTGCTGACCTGTGACCTCCTGTCTGACAAACCGACCAATCAAATCTGCCCAGTTTTAACTTCCAGAAACAAACTGAAGCCATGACTTACCTCACCATCATCATCACCATCATCACCTGTGCAGGTGTCTGTCCTGGCCACCTCTGCTCCATGCAGCCACAGTCTCCACTCCACCTGGCCGCTCCTCCAGACGCCCCACCCGGCAGGCTCCAGACCGGCTGTCCGCCCTCCGCTCCCCGCTCAGGCCTCCACACCGCTCGTACATCCACCGGGTGCTCCCGGTTTCCAAACCCCGGGCGGCTCCTCCATCCAGCGGGGCTCGAAAACACCCATCACCGGAGACTCTCGGCCCGGAGGAAGCCTCGGCCCGGGACGGATCGGTCCCCAGTCTTGGCGGCGGGATGGGGCGTTTCTCCTCACCTGGCTCTCCACGCCTCACCTGGCTCTGGTCTGTTTCCGGTGTTTTCGTGACTCTTGGATCCATCTGAACTTTCGGGGATCACTGTTGCTGTCAATCAACCGCCAGCTCATCAGCTGGGGTCATCATCGTCATACACCTACTCACGTGACTGACCCCAGTGAACCAGGTACACTCTCCACGACTAGCTCCCCCTACAGGAAGCCTCAGTACAGTGACACATTGTGGCGCTGTGTGTGTTTGTATGGACTGGGAACCAGGACAGTGTGATGCTGTTGGGGGCGTGGCTTACAGGTGAGACGGGCCTGAGCTCGACAGGTCGTCCTTCTTCGAGTGTTTCTTGGAGATGATTCACATCAGCAGAGAATCTGTATCTGACTAACCGTACCGTGACATGACCATAAATCCAGACCAGACCTGCGAGTCCAACCCCCAGTGGTCGCCAGTCGCTGTCAGACCTTCAGCGCCCCCTTCAGGCTGCAGCTGACAGACCAAAGTGACCAATCAGCTGATCCTGACCACACACTGCTGCACGGCCTCAGTTTACAGCTCGTACTGAGACCAGAGACACTGCTGAGCGAACACACACACACACACACACACACACACACACACACACACACTCATCTCCAAGTGTGAGCTAAATATTCTGTTCAACTGGGACAGTGAAGTCTTAACTAGTCTGGCCTAAAAACACCGAACACACACCGAACACACACCGAACACACACCGAACACACACTGAACACACACCGAACACACACTGAACACACACCGAACACACACCGAACACACACTGAACACACACCGAACACACACCGAACACACACTGAACACACACCGAACACACACTGAACACACACTGAACACACACCGAACACACACTGAACACACACCGAACACACACTGAACACACACTGAACACACACCGAACACACACTGAACACACACTGAACACACACCGAACACACACCGAACACACACCGAACACACACCGAACACACACTGAACACACACCGAACACACACCGAACACACACTGAACACACACCGAACACACACACTCTGAGGCTGACAGCTCCAAGTGTGTTACACACCAGTCTGTGTTTACACTGTCTGCACGGACATTTTTAGTTTATTAAGATTAACTGAGCAGACTGTCTAAAACCTGGACGTAGTCTCTGAGACGTCCTACAGACTGTCTAAAACCTGGACGTAGTCTCTGAGACGTCCTGCAGACTGTCTAAAACCTGGACGTAGTCTCTGAGACGTCCTGCAGACTGTCTAAAACCTGGACGTAGTCTCTGAGACGTCCTGCAGACTGTCTAAAACCTGGACGTAGTCTCTGAGACGTCCTGCAGACTGTATAAAACAGCTGATTCATTCATAAACTGTTTCCAGCCTTTGTGTATGTTTGCATGCTCAGTCTCTGGGCTGTGTGTGTGTGTGTGCGTGTGTGCGCGTGTGTGTGTGTGTTCTCCACTGCTCAGTACACAGCATAATGTTGGGAGTTTACCCATAATGCCCCAGGGGACCGGCGGTGGAGTGGACGCTCGGGATGAGAGAGACACGAATGGAGACAGACTGAGAGGAAGTGTTTAATATTCACACACACACACACACACACACACACACAGACGATGATACATCCAATAAACAACATTAATATTCATTAAAAAAGATAACAGCCACTTTATTGATCCACGACAAAGAAATTCATTTGTTACAGCAGCAACATCAGAAAAATACTAAAATCATAAAACTAACAGGAAGACGTCCTGGAGACAGACACTGACTCTCACACACCTGACGAGCTTCCCACGGACCCTCAGACCCGAACACATTATGTCGCATCAGCGAGCCTCTCCAGCAGAACCAGAACAGCTGTGCAGTCCGTGATCATCAGCTGTGCCTATCAATCATCAATCATCAATCAGCTGACTGGACAAAGTCACCGTCAGCAGACTCCAGCCCGCTGAACCGGGTCAGCAGCAGGTCTGACCTTTGACCCCAGAGAGCCGAGTGAAGACGACCTCCAACCAGCCCCACCTCGTTACTGTCAGTCACATGACTCCTTAGCTGCTACTGGATGGTACCAAACATGCCACCTTCATCGTCTTCATCTTCATGGACATCTTTGTCTGCTTTGTCGTCGTCTTCATCTCTGTCGTCAGAGTAAATTAGTCTGATCAGCACCTTTGACTTTTTAATCAAACAGGTGGATATAAAATATGTTACAGCTGTTCATGTTGTGATGCGTTCACGTCAAACATGTTTCCATGTTCTCACGTGTCGTCTTTCAGACGCTGCGTCACCTTGAACAGAGTTTTTAACTTCAGGCCTTTAAATTCAGACAGAGTTGATTTTTATTCATGAATTGTGGGTAATTGTGCGCTCTCCTTCACATCCTCCTCCTCCGGATGTGTCCTGAGATCTCATTTATCTCTCCGTCTTGGCATTTTAAAAAAGTTTCAGTCCGTCTTTGTGTTTTTTAATCTTTGTTTAAAGTCTCGGGGGAAGCCAGCTGTCGCTCGGAGCCTGGCAAACTCTCTGAGACTTTCTAACGCCGGGAAGAAGCAAACAGTCAGACTGAGAAACGTGTCAGAGAGCTGCACGCTCCTCTTCACTCTGCTCCTCTGCCATCATGTCCATAGAAGCTGCTGACTGCTGGGCCTGAGCTAACAGCAGCTACAGCTGTCAGCAGTGTCCTTCACTGTCCATCATAAACTCAGTGAAACGTCGAGTTCACACGGAGCCTTTAACCTGCGTCAGCGTGTTCAATATTCCAGTCAGTCCGTTCTTGTATCGATCGCCTCAGATCATCGTTTTAAATAATTAAGTACCAAAAACAACCCGACTTCTCCCGTTTCTTTGCTCCGGATGCAGGACGTCACTTTTAATTTCCAGAAAACACACTCGCCTCCCGCCCTCGGCTTCCTGTCTCAGCTGTGTGTGTGTTGACTTGGCAGAGTACCAGTCAGTCCTGTGTGCTGCGGGCTCCGATCCAAAGCCATTAGCCGGGGGAACATCCCGACTTTGTCCGGCACTACAGCGTGAAGACGGAGCTCCAACACACACTCACACACCTGTGCAGCGCACAGATGGGCGCAGGTAACGCCGTGTTAACTGGTCTGTTTGTAGGCTGGGACTATTATTAGACGCTTTTATCTGCATTAAAGCTCCCAGGGGAGTGATCAGGCCGTGATGGGGTCACGGCAGCATGCCGTCGCTTCATAGTAAGATCATGGGTTTGAATCCCGGCGGGAGCAGAGCCTTTCATTCATGAGTTCACGCGTTTGTGTCAGAAAAGTTTGATGAAAACCAACAAGAAAAATTGAAATTGACGGAGATCCTTTTGCAGGATAAGATTTAACCTCCTCTGTGTCAAACTTTCAGAGCAGATGATGAAGCTGTGATCTAGGCCCGCCTCGTGTTTGAGGTTAAATATTCAGCGGGGTTTAACCAAAGTTCAAGACGTCCTGTCTGCATCGCTGCATCATCGCTGGCTCTTACTGAAGCTTTATGTTTAACGTTCTGTTGGGCTTCGCCTAATGAAGCCGCGTCTATAACATCAGAGTCTTTTTATGTGACAGTAACAGACGCTGCCAGAAGGTTTAAAACCCATGAAGTGCTCCTTTAGCTCGGGTCCTGACCTGTGGAGATAATGCTGTAACTGAGAGCCAGCGGCTTTAAGAGCGAAATGAAAATCTCTCCCTCGTAATGGAAAGATATTAAAGATCATACAATTACATTTCCACACTCAGCCAGACTTTTTATTACACACAAACAGTAATATTGCTTTTCCATAAGTTGATCTCTGGCTTAATGACACGAGACAGGATATGTAAATGGGTTTTATTTGTGGACGCCGGACGTGTTCGGGACGATCAAATTAAAGCGAGGGTCTTTTAAGGTCGCTGGAACCTGAGCCTGTCCGTCCAGGATGGGACGCTTCGTCGGTCCAGGGAGCCTGGAGCATCAGCGCACCTCGGGTAATGCAGCCGCTATACGTGTGTGTGTGTGTCAGACTAAACTCTGTTATATCTTAATTCAATCAAAGCACGCCTCTTTAAATTCCTACAAAACCTCCGTGTATGTTTCAAATCGGATTAAACAGCGGCCGTGCACGCTCGCTCTGCTGCTGGATTCAAATTAAATCAATGCAATAATTCGGTTTGGCGCCGTTTTTCCTCTTTACATCTGTTTGGGGCAAAAGCTACGTAGCATAGCATCAGCCTGGGGTCTGTAATAAGGAGCAGACAGGATGTCAGAGTCTGATGGGACTGAAGGACTGAAGGGAGGTTTTGTGTTGGATGGATGCAGCTGAAGGCTCCATTATACAACAACACAGTTCAGAAATACATACTGCAAATATCTGACATTCCCCAGCACAGCAGCTCCACAGCTGGAATGTGGCTCAATCTGTCCCTCCATGTTCGCTCTGTCTGAGTCAGGATCCGTGTTTTCCATAAGTCCCCACGTTAGACAGCAGAAATGAACACGTTCACATTATATTAAGGCTTCACTGAAACTTCAGAATGAATCCACTGTTAGACTGGACCCTGCCGGTTCAGAGGTTGTCCATCCGGATCTTCCGGCTCAGTTTCACGGGTCAGATAGTCAAACTGGGTTCACAGCGAGTTGATGGAGGAAGAGCTGCAGACGACACGTCATCAAGGTAAACAACTTTATCTTCCGTTTCTGGGCCACATGAGATCCTATCAGAAACGTTTGTCCCTGAGGAGCTCTGCAGCTAATTAAAAACTGTTTGTTAGTGTCTCTAATGAAACCAGATGATTCATCTCAGGAGGTCCATCCTTAAATTCTTAATTCTTTTAAATAATTCAGCCGTCCTGAAGTTTCTCTCCATCGGTCGACCGTGGGGTTAAAAGTCCACTCAGATTCCTCGCTAACGTGAAATTATTTGCCCTCTAACTGGATTTGAAGCGTTTTCTCGGCTGTGGGAAACAATCACGTTGATTCATGTGTACGCGTCCTCCCCCCCTCTGCTTCCACACGTTCGAAGGCTGAAAAACACGCCTTGTCCGTCTGAACACACACGTCTTTATGTGCACAATGCATGGATTTAAAACAGGAATCCAGCGAGTCGAGGCCGAACATACAGCGAGACACTCGTAGGAAACATCTGTCTTTAACTCCACTCCAACATCCTGAAACTTGTTTCATCAGTTAGAAACGCCCCGCGGCTCAAATTCAGAATCTAGAAATCAGATTTTTTTCTTATGATTTATGACAGAAAGTTTCTTTTTTTTGTTTTATTTTAATGAGCAGATATAATCGTCTTCATTCCAGCTGCAGGCCTCCGAACAGATGGAGCGCTTTCATTAACTGGATCACCAGCAGAGCACACACACACACACGAAGACTGCATCAGGAGTGTTTCAGTGCTCTGCAGACTGTCTGAACATGAAGAAGAAGTGACTGCCACACTTAGACTTGGTCTGAACTTCAGCACACTGAAGCTGAAGCTGCTCCTGATGGAACCTGTGTGGTCACTGGGGGTCGGCCTTGTCTCAGCTGATGGTGATTTTAAATTCAGAGATTTGTGAATGGAGTGTGACTGCATTGTCTCCTGATGACCTTTAACCCCAGAAGACCAGACCAGGACCGAGCCTGGACCACCAAGACACGCCGGATCAGCATACATGTACATACACACACCGAGAACTACACACCTCCTACTGACAGACAATGAGGAGGACGTCTCATGATGCACTTGCTGCGCGCATACACACACACACACACACACACACACACAGGCTGCTTGTCCTGCACTGCTAATCCCCGCTTAGCGTATTAGCAGCGTCACCGTTCGCAGTGACTCGGCGTTCTTCAGACACGTGCACGCGACACGCGAGTCCCAGCATGCAAATCTGCTGTAAGACACAACGCAACACCTGCCATTCACTTTCTGCACACACACACACACACACGCACACACCTGTAGTTACCTGCAGAGGCCACCCTGAGTGACAGAGAAAGAGGCAGGTTGACTCTAACCGTTAAACTTTATTTATAAAGAGTCGCACGCTGCTGTGAACATCAGGAACGTTCAAACAGGAAGTAACAAAATAAAAAGGACGTGTTCGTGCAGCAGAAAAATCCAGCAAACATTTCATACAATTCATTTTATTTTGTTTCTTCAAACGTACAAAAGCAACGGGATGAAATATTAAACAACAAAATTCACTTAAAAAACAGTGAAATGTTTGATGGCAGTTTGACTGACCGAGTTCCCTTTTTCAATTATTCTGTCAAACGTGTGACTTCTTCATCATCATCATCATCATCATCGTGAACTCTGGAGGGAACCTGGACTGACATCTTCCCCTGAGAACGTCAGACGTTTGGTTCATCACGTCACCGCAAATAATGAAAAACAAGAGAAACATTTGGTCTGTTACAGCTGATGTTAACATTATTATTGATTGAACCATTTTACATCAAATTACTGACACGGCAACACAACACACAGATTACACACTTCCCTTCACATCCCGGACTGTTTTTCATGTTTGAGCCACATCGTGGTTTTATCATGACCTCACGCCGACCTCACGCCGACCTCACGACTCAGTAAAGACGTGTGTCGATCGCCTGTCTGCACGGTCACGTTCAGAAACTCCTCTGTGAACGTACGTTTGTGATTTAGGCTGAATCATAAAAAACAGTTTGGTACCGGTAACTTGATACAAAACATGAATTATTAACACAAGTGCTGTCACGGTACAATAAGGCAGGTAGTGATCGATATTAAGTACAAAATACTTCATCATTTTGACATGAATGGCAAAATATAACACGTAGGGAAAAGTATAAAGCACTAGCATTACGTTAGCTTGAGCTACATTCGCATCGATAATTTAAACAGAAACGTCCAGAACTTCAAACTGCGACTGCGAACGTCTTTCCTGGACACGTCCAACGTTTGGATGTATTTAATGTTACAGAGCGGTGAAGTCTCACTGACGTCACGTCATGTTAAGTCAAGTGACATTACATGATGTTACGTTACGTTACGTTAAGTTACATGATGTTACGTTACGTTACGTTACGTGATGTAACGTTACGTGACGTTACGTGATGTAACGTTACGTGATGTTACGTTACGTTACGTGACGTTACGTGATGTAGCGTGTTACGTGACGTTACATGATGTTACGTGACGTTGAGCTTTGTCACATCTCGTTGTGGTACGTGACATTACTTCAGATCTCTTTTCTGACCCATGTCAGGTATTTTTTGCGTTTAAACCAAACTGTGACCGTCAAAATAAACTGAAATGTTTCTCAGATTTATTGTTGTTATTAATTCCTGCTAACGTGACCGGTCCCTGCAGAGTGCCTACAGTCACCGAGCTGCTGAGTTACAACCAAACAAATCAGATTACACAAAGGAAGGCAGGTGTAATGACAGAGCAAACATACATAAAGATCATTACATAACAACTTCCCGTTATATCACATACGTTCTGCTACAGGTGAATATTACTTTAAGGCGTCAGCGCCTAGGAAAGATTTAAATAAATGGACGGAGTAATTAATGATTAAAGGAAAGAACTAAACTCAGACTGAAACCCAGAATCAGAGCAGACGAGATCACTTCATTTGTATTTGAGTAACTCGAGGTTTGATGGAAATTACAGCCTTTGTTTCCGCTGTCAGGACATCTCGGCCCGTCAGTTCGTAATCAGGAGCCACAAAGAACCGGAGAGCAAACTCTGACCGACACTGGTACCTCCGTACAAAGAAACCAACAATCATCAACTTCTGAAATATTTTAGATAGTTTGTTCATTCCTTATTCAAACAGCAGAGCTCTGAATGTGAAATACACTCAGGACCCACATTCATTCAGTCTTTTTTGGATAAAGGTCCAGAATCAGGTGGTCAGTGGTTGTTTAATGACTGCTGTCAGTTTGTAAGTTTCATTCTCAAGTCTTAATCTAAGTTCAGCTTTTGGTTTGTTTCCTGCTGTGTTCTGCGTTAAAGGGATAGTTTGTGTTATTTCAAGTGGTTGTATGAGGAGGACGCCCAGACAGGAGGACCGGAGGACAACGTCCTGCTGTGGACGGAGGCACGGAGACGCCTAAAAACCTCAACATCAGTCAAAGTGCATGCTACACTTAGAGTATCTTCACTGCTTCGTGTTGAATCCGTCTGTGCTGTCTGTCGCTGCCTGGATCCGTCAGTTTGTTTCTGTGGTTTAAACCTGCCGGTGGACTTCCTGTTCTGGTCGCTCAGCATGCGTGTGTCGACCGCTCATACAACCCGAATTCAAATAACCACAGCGGACCGACCCTTTAATCGGCCTCTTTATGTGCAAACAGCAGAGACGTCTGTCGGACTTACAAAGACGTGAAATGTTTCTCAAAAACTCACAGACTGAAAAACAAAGTGCTGCTCAGGCCTCGTGAAGCGTGTTTGACACTCGGTGCTGCCCCTGAATCGACGTCTAATTATCCTGCTGCATTCCCAGCAGCTCCTGTCTGATCTTTGCTGTCCGAGCCGGGCTCGGGTTAATTGAAATGAGCACATAAACTTGACATGACATGACGAGCTTCAAACCTCCGCAGAGCCTGAGGAAAGTTCTGTGTCCGTGGACGGGCTTCATGTAGGCGGGGGTCCGTTGACGTATCTCAGCGTCAGGTGGAAGCTACGAGGCATCCGGCCGCTGCGGTGACACGGCGGCTCCAGGGCGACCCAGATCAGACAGGCCAGGAGAACCAGAGCTGCAGCCAGCAGGAGGTAGAGGAGGGCTGGGGAGAGCAGGGAGGAAGGAGGCCCGCTGCTGGAGCTCACACTGTAGAGGAGGAGGAGGAGGAGGAGGTGTTAGTGTCAGTGAACTCAGTCTACATTTGGACAACTCCACACCTCGATGACAGTGTTTGCACAGGGACACGGCTCCTTTAACCGGTCCCAGCGTGCATCAATGAGCCTCGCTCGCCCATGACCCAGTTTGAGAGGTTCTGACCACTGCAGACCTGGATCACACAACAAGAGCTGCAGTGTCGCTCTGACCCGCTCGGCCCGTTTTTCCTGCTTCTACCTGAACATATCAAACACTGACGGAGTGGCTGATACACTGACAGTCAAATTAAATCTTGATTTTAATGGAGCGGACGTCCGTTAAAGTAACGGAAGCTTTAATAAGAAATGCAGCAGAGGGTGACTCGGCTTGCAAAGGCTCACACACTTTGGGTTGTTTGGCTGTTTTCAAGCCCATTTACATGAACACACACATCCAGGACTGTCCGTCCCTCCACCTGAGTTCAGTTAATTCAAATAAAAATCCTTTATTTTATGGCTCTGTAATTTAAATAAATAACTCCCAGCTCTGGAAATAATTATGTCACTTGTTGTTATGTCACAGTTTTTTAATCACTTGTTGACTTTGGGGTGATTTCCTCACAGATGAGTCAACTCTGGAGCTAACCGATGAATTAAAGATGAGAAATGTAAATAATTGAAACATTTTGGGAACCTTCGTCTTGTCTGGAGGTTGGAGGAGGTGAATGAGCGTCCAGTTAAATCTGAACTGTACTAAAGACTCGTCTGTTCATTCAGTCTGAGGCCAAACCGGCAAGAAATCCACCTCGGCTGGATTCCCCGTCAGACTGCTCACCGCTGGTTCTGACGGTGGGTTCGGTCGGGTCCATAAAGAACAGAGCTGTGCTCGTGTCTGTGGTTTCTCACCTTTGTTCAGAGAGAAGACACTCGGCTTCCTCCCAGCAGGACTGCTCCTCCTCATCCTGCAGGACAGACAGTGTCTGTTACTCTGCGACGCTTTCAGGAAACATTTCTTTAAACTTTCAGGAAACATTTCTTTAAACTTTCAGGAAACATTTCTTTAAACTTTCAGGAAACATTTCTTTAAACTTTCAGGAAACATCTTCACACAGTCACACACTTCATTCCTGATCACTGCTGCTTATCGGAGGTGTCTGCTCACCTGAAGGTCTGATCGATACTGCTGCTTCATCCAATCAGACAAGGGCTTTACGTCATGTGACGGGGCAGGGGCGGGGGCAGGAAAGGGCTGTTGTGTGTTGTCATGGCGACGTTGGCTGTTGGATGTATCCGTGCAGCTTCCTTCCAGGTAAAGCTGCAACACAGGGCGGAGAAATCTCTGATTTACAGAGTTTATGATGGACAGTGAAGTAAACTGCTGACAGCTGGAGCTGCTGTTAGCTCATGTTAGCTCAGTCTGTTAGCTGCTGTTAGCTCATGTTAGCTCAGTCTGTTAGCTGCTGTTAGCTCATGTTAGCGCAGTCTGTTAGCTGCTGTTAGCTCATGTTAGCTCAGTCTGTTAGCTGCTGTTAGCTCATGTTAGCTCAGTCTGTTAGCTGCTGTTAGCTCATGTTAGCGCAGTCTGTTAGCTGCTGTTAGCTCATGTTAGCTCAGTCTGTTAGCTGCTGTTAGCTCATGTTAGCTCAGTCTGTTAGCTGCTGTTAGCTCATGTTAGCGCAGTCTGTTAGCTGCTGTTAGCTGCTGTTAGCTCAGTCTGAGAAGAAGAAGAGGTGTTCAGGCTCAGCAGCTTCTATGGACGTAATGGCAGAGGAGCAGAGAGTGAAGAGGACGCTGACGACACATGAAGTCAGGATGTTTGTGTGCTTTCTTCTGAATGCGTCGTGTAACAATCTGTTTAATTTGCAAAGGCTCGACTTTAATCTTGAAAGGTCGAGTCTGTTCTCGACTTCTGGAAATGAAAAACCAAAAAGAAAAATAACTTCCTTCTCTGACTGAGGCTTCTTCCTTCACACCTGGCACCAACGCTCTGCAGGCCAAACATAAAGGTGAAGGTGTAGACATGGACGAGGTGGGGTCATAAAGTCTGACATGATGACAGCCAGCGACTGCAGACACTAATGAGAGTTTAACATTGTTTGGAGATGCAGCTGTTAATGCATCTAAACCTGACGCAGCAGACGGAAGGGCAGAGTCAGTGTGTGTCCGTGTGTGTCAGTGTGTGTCAGTGTATGTCAGCGTGTGTCAGTGTGTGTTAGTGTGTGTTAGTGTGTGTCAGTGTGTGTCAGCGTGTGTCAGTGTGTGTTAGTGTGTGTTAGTGTGTGTCAGTGTGTGTCAGTGTGTGTTAGTGTGTGTCAGTGTGTGTTAGTGCGTGTCAGTGTGTGTTAGTGTGTGTCAGTGTGTGTCAGTGTGTGTTAGTGTGTGTCAGCGTGTGTCAGCGTGTGTCAGTGTGTGTCAGTGTGTGTCAGCGTGTGTTAGTGTGTCAGTGTGTGTCAGTGTGTGTCAGTGTGTGTCAGCGTGTGTTAGTGTGTCAGTGTGTGTCAGTGTGTGTTAGTGTGTGTCAGTGTGTGTCAGCGTGTGTCAGTGTGTGTCAGTGTGTGTTAGTGTGTCAGTGTGTGTCAGTGTGTGTCAGTGTGTGTCAGTGTGTGTTAGTGTGTGTCAGCGTGTGTCAGCGTGTGTCAGTGTGTGTCAGTGTGTGTCAGCGTGTGTTAGTGTGTCAGTGTGTGTCAGTGTGTGTCAGTGTGTGTCAGCGTGTGTTAGTGTGTCAGTGTGTGTCAGTGTGTGTTAGTGTGTGTCAGTGTGTGTCAGCGTGTGTCAGTGTGTGTCAGCGTGTGTTAGTGTGTCAGTGTGTGTCAGTGTGTGTCAGTGTGTGTCAGCGTGTGTTAGTGTGTCAGTGTGTGTCAGTGTGTGTCAGCGTGTGTCAGTGTGTGTCAGCGTGTGTCAGTGTGTGTCAGTGTGTGTCAGTGCGTGTTAGTGTGTGTCAGTGTGTGTCAGCGTGTGTCAGCGTGTGTTAGTGTGTCAGTGTGTGTCAGTGTGTGTCAGCGTGTGTCAGTGTGTGTCAGTGTGTGTCAGTGTGTGTCAGTGCGTGTTAGTGTGTGTCAGCGTGTGTCAGTGTGTGTCAGCGTGTGTTAGTGTGTCAGTGTGTGTCAGTGTGTGTCAGTGTGTGTCAGTGTGTGTCAGCGTGTGTTAGTGTGTCAGTGTGTGTCAGTGTGTGTCAGTGTGTGTCAGTGCGTGTTAGTGTGTGTCAGTGTGTGTCAGTGTGTGTCAGCGTGTGTTAGTGTGTCAGCGTGTGTCAGTGTGTGTCAGCGTGTGTCAGTGTGTGTCAGTGTGTGTCAGTGTGTGTCAGTGCGTGTCAGTGTGTGTCAGTGTGTGTCAGCGTGTGTCAGCGTGTGTCAGCGTGTGTTAGTGTGTGTCAGTGCGTGTTAGTGTGTGTCAGCGTGTGTCAGTGTGTGTCAGTGTGTGTCAGCGTGTGTCAGCGTGTGTCAGTGTGTGTCAGTGTGTGTCAGTGCGTGTTAGTGTGTGTCAGCGTGTGTCAGTGTGTGTTAGTGCGTGTCAGTGTGTGTTAGTGTGTGTCAGTGTGTGTCAGCGTGTGTTAGTGTGTCAGTGTGTGTCAGTGTGTGTCAGTGTGTGTCAGTGCGTGTTAGTGTGTGTCAGTGTGTGTCAGTGTGTGTCAGCGTGTGTTAGTGTGTCAGTGTGTGTCAGTGTGTGTCAGCGTGTGTCAGTGTGTGTCAGTGTGTGTCAGTGTGTGTCAGTGCGTGTTAGTGTGTGTCAGCGTGTGTCAGTGTGTGTCAGCGTGTGTTAGTGTGTCAGTGTGTCAGTGTGTGTCAGTGTGTGTCAGCGTGTGTCAGTGTGTGTCAGCGTGTGTTAGTGTGTCAGTGTGTCAGTGTGTGTTAGTGTGTGTCAGTGTGTGTCAGTGTGTGTCAGCGTGTGTTAGTGTGTCAGCGTGTGTCAGTGTGTGTCAGCGTGTGTTAGTGTGTCAGTGTGTCAGTGTGTCAGTGTGTGTCAGTGCGTGTTAGTGTGTGTCAGTGTGTGTCAGTGTGTGTCAGCGTGTGTTAGTGTGTCAGCGTGTGTCAGTGTGTGTCAGCGTGTGTTAGTGTGTCAGTGTGTCAGTGTGTGTCAGTGTGTGTCAGTGTGTGTCAGTGTGTGTCAGTGTGTGTCAGCGTGTGTTAGTGTGTCAGCGTGTGTCAGTGTGTGTCAGCGTGTGTTAGTGTGTCAGTGTGTCAGTGTGTGTCAGTGTGTGTCAGTGTGTGTCAGTGTGTGTTTAAACTCTGGACCCTCGGCTCTGATCTGGACTCGCAGGTTGATCTGTGACTTGTTTCCTGCTCGCTCGAT
Source organism: Nibea coibor (assembly GCA_023373845.1). Taxonomy (NCBI): domain Eukaryota; kingdom Metazoa; phylum Chordata; class Actinopteri; family Sciaenidae; genus Nibea; species Nibea coibor. Next base: position 1,085,528 of record CM041716.1, on the reverse strand, counting down.
AGTTTTGTCACTAATGAAGCTCCGTTTAAAAGTGCGGACGCTGTTACGTCCAAACACGTTCAATCAAACTCACACACTGCAAATGAGAGCGCAGAACACACACACACACACACACACACAGATGAAGGGAAGAAGGAAGTAACGCAGAGGGAAGGAGAGGAGGAGGTCTGCATGTTTCTCTCCTGTTTTTATGGCGACAGTTAAAGTGCAGCTCAGACTCGCTGCATAAATCACGACTTTATGGATTCATTCGCGGCCCGAGGAGCGGGCGAGGCGAGGAAGAGGAGAATAAATAGAATCTCTGGCCGGTAATGAGAGAGGGGAGAGAAAATGAAGGCTGATGGAGAGAAGAACGTGAAGGTGGAGGAGAGAAAACAGGACGGCTATTCAGGATCCATCTGTAAAAAAATAAACCGATGATCATCAGTGTCGACATCGCTCAGCATCTGAGCCATCCACGCGCACCTGGGCCGACCTTGGGGACGCCGACCTGCTTCTATACGACATCTCAGGACGGCGTCCCGCATGTGTGGACGAACAACGCGCTGCTGAATGAAACTACGTCACATGTCGGCAGATAAACTTCTGAAACAGCCGAGAGGCGACAACACGTGCACGCTATGACGACATGACGCACGGGCACGAGGCCTCGTAATAAGTTGTCCACGTACGTCCAAAGTCTGTCCATGACCGGTCAGAAAGTGTGTGAGGGAGTCAAGAGTCAGGTCTCACACACACACACACACACACAGAGGACATTAACTTGTTAAAGGTACGGGCTCTGCAGTTCCTCACACGGCCACTTGAGGCAGCTGCAGCACGCTGCGTCTCCTCTGAAACGTTCAAACGTCGCCTCAGTGTTTTTTCACGGAGCAAAGGTTGGAGCGGTTTCCTTCTAACGTGACCTGATGTGTCCGAGATCTGGAACAAATATTTTGGATGTTGCCGTGTTTGAAATGAGGACAGGAGCAGCCCTGCAGGTGTTAAATTATGGGTCACCCTGAAATCTGAAATCATGTTTTGTTGAAACACAAACTAAGAAAAGTCTGACGTCTCCCACCTTCGCCTCCGTCTGCACCGCCTTGGAACAGGAAGTCCTCCTCTCCGGAGGGGCGGGGCTCTGGACTCCGAGCCACGCCCTCACCCGCCCGCCGTCAAAGCTGATTGGCTCGCCGTCTTTCCTGTCGGGAGTCGAGGTCGCCCATTGGTCTCCACTCAGCCGAGTCCCTCCCTCCTTCGTCTCTGGCTGGGCGTGGTCAAACCATCCCGACAGTCTCTGCACAGGAAACAGATTCAGATCAGACCTTCATCCACCCAACGTCCGCTTCACATCGTTTACTACACCCTGATTCTGACTCCGTCATCGTGCAGCTCACTGAAGCTTCATGTTCATGTCATGACAGCGTTGGAGGCTGATGAAAGATGCATCACATGACCAACACGTTACTGTCATCACACGCTCTGACCGCGTCTTCCTGAAGCTCGATCCAGCGGATCAGCTGCGAGTCTGAAGAGGCGCAGACGAACAGACAACGCTCTCTTTGACACTCGCAGACAAACATTTAGTATTCATCCACATTTATCCGCCTGCAGACGTTTGGACAGAGAAGTTTGAAGTTATTTGGTGTGCAGGTTGAGTTAAAAGCACTGACTGCTGAGAGGTGTGTGAGAGGTGTGTGAGAGGTGTGTGCAGATGAGGACAGAGCGGCCCAGACGTGTAGTTAACTGTGTGCTGTGTGTTTGCATTAGTGACAGTGACGTGGGGCTACATGAGACCAGGCAGGTCGTCGGAGCCGCATCAGGATTCAGGCGGCGTGCGAGCTCCCGGAGACGAGGTCACGCGCTCGCAGATTTAATGAAGTACAACTACATCGAGTCCTCCGGGCAGACAGCGCCGAGCCGAGCCTGCAGGGAGGGCGTGCTGACATCACACCTTTACCTTCACACCAGCCTGATAATAACACACACACACACACACACACACACTCTGATGTCTTTGTCTGGCTTCACGTGTCTCCTGTTGAGTTCACCGGCGGTGCAGACACAAACACAGAGGAGAGGACGCTGGAATCACTTCACGCCGTCCTCGTGCCGCTGACACACTCCCGTTCCTCCGCTCCGCTGCCCCGCCAAAATAAAGCTAAAAAAAGAAACTCGACGACACGTACAGGTGCCACATCCTGCTGCAGGTGTCATCAATAACTCAGCAGACGAAGAGGTGAACTGTTGTAACCGCCTCATGGAGCCGACACACACACACGCAGTGATGGAGGGCATTTTTGGATAGCTGGTGTGTCAGAACACACACTCTGTGTGTGTGTGTGTGTGTGTGTGTGTGTGTGTGTGTGTGTGTGAGAGAGATAAAGCCCAACAGAAAAAGCCTCCGGGCCGTGCAGCATCTGGGTCAGAGCAGAACAACAGAGCAGAGACGGCACGAGGAAACCAGCAGGAAAATATGTTACCATGACATTATGCTTTTATTTTGAAGGATGCACATCCTTAAATTCTGGACGCCGTGCACGCTTTGATTGACAGGTCGGTGTCGTCAGTCACATGATCAGTGACGTCCTTTTTATTTCAGTTCTAGTCCCACAAACGTTTGTTGACGATGAATTCGTGTCATGTGAGCAGAACTCACCTGGTCTGCTTCCTGGTTGTCATTACTGATGTCAGACTGAGAGCCGAGCGAGCTCAGGTAGCTCCGCCTCTTCAGGCCGTCTCTGTGACACAGACCTGCACACACACACACACACACACACACACACACACACACACACACACACAGACTGTCAGGTTTACTGCCCGCGCTCAGAGCCGGGCGCCGTCAGTCTGACACCTCCTACCTGTGCTGGCACTGAAATACGACGAGTCGGCGTCGTCGCGGGAAACTGAACGCCCGATATCGACGGAGGGGTCCCACTCCAGCCCCAGGTGCTCATGGGTAGGCGAGGACGGAGAGGGAGGAGGAGGCGGGAGGTGAACAGGTGAGGGCGCGTCTGAAGGTGAGCAAAGACGGATGATGTCACACGTTTATGGTTAATCTAATATCTGTGATTAAAAGTTGAACGTGTTGGTTTACCGTTAGCGTGGTCGGACGCTGCAGGGACGTCCAGGTTGGCTTTATCAAGCGCTCCTTCTTCCTCTAACAGACTCTCTGATGGGCAGCCGGAGTCTGTGGCCTGAGACAAGATCCAGTCATCCTCAAACACCTGAAGGAAGAGCAGCAGGTGAGCGAGGCGGCAAAGCAGCGCTTCAGTCAGTGTGTGTGTGTGTGTGTGTGTGTACCAGTCTCATGCTCAGCAGGCGGGTGTGTGTCCGTGCGATGTTGTTGTAGACGAGGCTGCAGTGGCGCAGCAGCTCCAGCAGGCGGCGCTCCACGTGCTGGGCGTCGCTCGGTTGGCTGCGTTGGATCAGCTCCTCTCCGCGACGCAGCAGTGCGTTCACACGGCCCGAGTTCACACACACACACTGCTGGAAAGACTACACACACACACATGAATGTAAACACTCACAGGAAGCAGGAAGCAGCTTCATCCTGTAACACTCACCTGGAGGCGTCTCAGCTTTTCGCAGGTGTTTCCTGTCAGGTGATCCACCTCAGTCAGACGGACGTCCAGGTCAGCCAACCAGAGAGCGAGCTCCTCCCTCTCCGCCTCAAACCCCTCCCACTCTGAGACAAACAGCTGAGAGACAAAGGCGTGTCGGGTTTAGTGCCATCTAGTGGTGTAGTTGCTGCATTGCGCCCTCGCCTCGCTGCAGGAGCTCTGACCTTCAGTCGTGCGGTGATGCTTTCCAGTTTGGCGTTCACGTCGTCCCATCGCTGCCCGCACTCCCTCGCCGACGCCAGCAGCCGAGCCTTCATGGCGCCCTGAAACAGCCGAGTCAGCATCCGGTTCCTCCGGGTCAGGCTGTCCAGCTGGACGAGGCGAGATCCGGCCTCGCACCGCAACCTCTGAACGAACGAACACAGACGGAGCAACAACTTTCAGTCCTGACAGGAAGTCACGCGTTTGTGTCGAGGAAGCACCAAATAAAGATTTTGTGCTTGTTCCCGAGTCGCAACTTTAATTTGGACACTGATTTAAGGCGGTAAGACTTACGGCCTGTCCAGCTTTACGGCTGCTGCTGAGAGATATTTACCCTCTACCTGGATCAGGTCTTTGACCCGCACCTGAACCTCAGCCTGGCTTTGATCTGACCCCGTTTGTCCACATGTGCAGATTTTACAGCCGCACACTTAAACACACCATGACATTAAGACGGAGCAGATTTAATGACATCGGAGTGTGTGTTTCATTTCTCCGCACCTCAAACTTCCTCTGCTCTTCCTTGGCGGCGGCGTAGGTAACGTGGGCGGGGTTAGAGGAGCCGACAGCCTGCTCAGCCAATCGCAGCCAGGTATCCAGGTGGGCGTGTTCTTTCATAAACTCGTGCCAGAGGACCCACCTGCGCTCCAACCTGGAAACAGACAGCAGAAGATAACACGGAGGTTTGTCGACCTCATCGTCAGCTGACGAGCTGCCGAGCTTCTGATTACTGCTCATCTGTGCGTCCACTCACTGTCCACATCCCTGCACGTCTCCATCTTGGCTCCAGCTGCCGTCCACTTCGTCCTCGTCCGGCTGCGCTGGAGACCAAGTGGAGAGAAAAAGATCCAGAGACGGCTCCATGTCCGTCACTTCCTCTCCAGGTGCAACATCACTTCCTCCAGACGAGGAGACGGCATCGCCACGGTGATCTGAAGGGGGCGGCTCAGGTGGGAATCCAGGCATCCTGACATCACCTGACCTTCACCTGCTGAGGAAGGTGGAGAGCATGACTTAGAAAACCTGGACGTAGTCTCTGTGACTGTCTAAAACCTGTACGTAGTCTCTGTGACTGTCTAAAACCTGGACGTAGTCTCCGAGACGCTCAGCTGCCTCTGCCTGCTCGAGCCCCCGGCCGTCTGATGTGAGGTAAAATCAAACTCTCTGTATCCTGCAGTGATTTCACGGCTCAGTGAAGCTCAAAGTCCGAGTTTAATGAACTCCGAACGTCACGTCTCCTCCGACAGATGCTCGGTTCACTTCTGATTATTGATCGTTCAGGATGTGAGATATAAAATCAGGCTGTCGTTAATGTGTGAGCAGACACCACCTTTCCTTACATCCTTCCCTTCATTTCTTCCTTTCTCAGATCAAAAAGTACTCAACAGAGTGTGTGTGTGTGTGTGTGTGTGTGTGTCTCCGCCTGAGATCTTCCAGCCTCCCAGACTCATAAATCAAGCGCTTCCTCTCGCCTCACAGGAGGCTGATCAGGCCAAGGCCTCATCCTCCAAACTCCCACCTGGGGACTGTATATAAGAGTGTGTGTGTGTGTGTGTGTGTGTGTGTGTGTGTGGCGTATTAGCAGAGTTATGAGGCCAAGGCTTTCAGCCCTGCACCACAGAGGCCACATAGATCGTACTCACTGTCTGCCTGCATCAGTGTGTGTGAGAGTCTGCAGCCTGCATCATGTCACCTGAACATTAACTTTTTACTGCTGCTAACTGAATCTGCCGTCAGCAGGCAACAGAACCGGGCTCAGCAGCCGGACCGGACCGGCACAGCCTCTGAGACCAACAGGTTCTGTTCGGGTCCGGGTCTGAGGATACGAACAGACGTAAACACAGAGACAGACCAGATGAAGACGTTTACCGGCTCCGTCTCGATAGACCAGACATTAATGTGAACATCTGTTCAACATGTGGACACACACACACACACACACACACACACACACACACACACACACACTCCCCTGATGAACAGAGTGTGAATGGAGCTTCATTATGTAGATTTAAAGAGAGAGAGCGAGGGAGCGTCTTTATCTGTTGATGAGTAACTGGCTGCCTGCAGCTCAGGGCTGAACACACTGTACTGTACACACACACACACACACACACACACACACTCCTGATTACAGAGGACTCTTTATGCTAAGCTACCTGGCTGCAGACATGAGGATGTGTTCACCTGAGTCTGACTCACATGTAGAACGAGCTCATTAGACCCAGTTAGTTCCTGCTCACTGCTGGGTGGAGGTCCGGTCGTGGGCCCTGCAGGGTAGACCTCAGCTCTGCAGAGCAGAGCGGGCCGAGCCTGACAGACGCTGCTAATCAACATCTGCAGCACGTCCCTCGTCTGTCTGATGGACGCGTGGCGTCTCGCCAGCATAACTCACACGTGAACTGATCATGGTCCAGCATCAGGCTGGAGCTCTGCGTCCACCGTCTGCTGTCACCTGACCCGGCCCGCTCTGCTCTGCTCTGGGTTTGATCCAGTCAGGTGGTTCTGATAAGAACAGCCAGTGACGTCATGCTGTGGGACTCCACCGGCTGTTCGTCCCACCGGGCGTCAAAGTCACGGAGGTCGATGACTGATCTGACACACACACACACACACACACACACACACAGGGAGCTGTCGGGTAAATCATATTGGATGATGAAGCGTCGATCATCGCGGCCAATCAGAGCTCGCTGCCGACTCGTTTGTCCAATGAGGTGAGACTGCCCGGCTCAGCTGGTGACATCACGAGTGACGACATCAGTCATGTCAGGTATCAGAGCCGCTGTCCGTCTGTCGGAGTGTTTGGATAAAGACTGACTGACAGTGTGTGTGTGTGTGTGTGTGTGTGTGTGAGCCTCTCCATAAAAACGACAAAACAAATGACAAACGGTTGAAGGTGTGAAATATCTGAGAGACTGTTTGTATTCTTGAACGTCCTCTGAGACTCGACGAGCTTCTCTGACATTCATCTGTTTGTTTTCATAATAATATGACATCACTTCCTTCATCCAGGTCAAGAAGCAGGTTTAGCACTCTGGAGGTGCGGTCCAACAGTCAGAAAAATCAGCTCCTAACTCCTTTCCTAACCACCTTTCCTAACCACCTTTCCTTGACCTCGATGAAAACATCACAAGGTGATAAGCACTATTGAACTGCACCCCAAACGTCCTTTCTCTGAGCTCCTCCTGGAGGATCCTGAAGTGTCCCAGGCTCGGTGGGCCATGTAGTCCCTGCAGCAGGTTCTGGGTCGGCCCTGGGGTCTCCTCCCAGTTGGGCAGTTGAAGGTGTCTCCAACCCAGGAGGACCTTTCCGCTGTGAGCCCGGCCGCCCGGCAGAGGAAGCTCATTTTGTTCGCTTCTTCTTCTGGTACCCAGAGCTCATGACCGCCGGTGAGGGTCGGAGCCGAGAAGGTGACTGCTTTCAAACTGATGAAGGAAACACAACTGCTTCCTGGTTCACGGGGACTCGAGCAGATGTTCGTGTCTCTACATTACATAATGTTTTACGTCTCCGGCGCTGTTCAGCCTGCAGGAGAGCAGAAGCAGCCTGACAGAGCAGCATGAGGACCGAGAGGAGGCGGCTCATCGTCACTATTAAGACTGATCCCTGCTGAGATGATGAGGAGATCACCTCCTCTGCTGTACACTGCAGTGGAGCGGGGAAAGAAATGAAGTCATGTTATTAAGATTAAGAAAATGGCTTTTCTTAGACCTGCTGCAGGAGGAGGTGAAGACTCTGAAGACTCAGCGCAGACTTAAATAAGATTTAAATAATATCCGTGCCCTGAGACTGAAACCTGAGACGAGCAGTTAAATGACAGGAGGACGAGGGCCGCTCGGTTTATGTGCAGCTTTATTAGCATGGTGGTCAGAGGTGGATTTATGCCATTACTGTAGGTGTGCAGTATAACCTGGATGATGTTCAGCTGCGGAGGTGACGGAGGTGAAAGGAGGCAGAGGACGGAGACCATCGAGCCTTTCTTTAGCTTCTGTCAGATAACGAGCTACACGTATGTAACTTCTCAGGTTACAGCTCAAGGCTAACAGCCACGACATACAGGGACGCGCCCACCATCCCGCTCAGGCTAGTTATCCAACCGCTCAGGACTGGCAGAGTTAGCTATTAGTTAGCTGCATTGCTAAGTGTCTAACTGCTAACTACCTAACAGCAGCTATAAGCGGCTGCAGCTGTTGTAACTGCTGCTAATGGACTGAGGGCTGAAAGCTCAAGGCCCCAGCGCTCCTAACCGTCAGAGCTCCTGTACTAAAGATCTGAGACAGCAGCGCCCCCCCCCAGGACTCTAGTTACGTTACCTAGTACAACGTAGCTGCACAGGTAACTAGCTAACAGCAGCTACAGATAGCAGCTAACAGAATGAAGCGCTCCAACACCTGAGCTCACAGTCCACGCAGAGTCAGCTAACAGGCTCAGTTAGCAGCACAGCTAACGTGAAGCAGAGCAGCTATAAAATAAAGAAAGTAGAAGGTTGCAGATTCCTGGAGCGAGGTCCGGTTCCCAGAAACACTCCGACAGTGTGTATAGTTGTTCCAACCTGATTGTCGTCTGACAAACTGTAAATTCATCACAGTCACTGCCCCGTGTCGCTATTGTCCAAGCTAAGTGAAGCTGTCATCCAGTCAAGCACGACGGTGAACACCAAAGCGTGCTCGCAAACACAATCAGAGGGTGAAAAGCTGTTTATGATTTCTACGTGACGTGTCGGGGATCCGTGAGCTGTCAGTCAAGGTGATATTTTAATCTGGAGTGACCTTCATGTTCAGGAACTCCGACCCAGCAGGCGTCAGACTTGTATGTGCACAGAGAAGCAGTGCAGGTCAGAGAGTTTGTGGAAATGCTGGAACGCGGCGCTGAAATGCATCACTCCCTGAAGCTTCGTCGGCAAGCAAAAAGAGATGAATGGCTCCTATTAGAGCGCGAGGGAATGTGATATTCAGCCGAGGAGGTGATGAAGGTGAGAGGAAGTTAAGACTATTAGAACCAAGACTGATTAAAATAACGTCTGTGTCCTGAGACAAAGTTAATCATCCCTCTGCTGCTCAGCTCTGAACACACACACACCTGAAAACCTGAAATCTGAGCGCCTCGTGGTCCACCTGACCACGCTCAGCATCATTTCTGTTGTATGACAGTTCATCATCTCGTCCACTCAGCAAGTCTGAGACATGATAAAACCACAGGAAGACACCAAACTACCCCGAAACTAACCAACTGTCCTGATGGAGCGATAGCTTTAGCCTAACCATTTGCTAAAGTGGTGGCTAACTAACTGCTGTTAACTAAATGTGATATTAACAGGCGACAGGACCGGGCTCAGCAGCCGGACCGGGCCAGAGTCCAACAGGTAATAACATTACAGTACCAAGGTGATTTACAGACTTTATGATGGACAAACCACCTCAATAGGCCGTGTTCACTGTTAGACTGGACACTGCCGGTTCAGAGGTTCTGTTGCTGTGTTCACTGTTAGACTGGACACTGCTGGTTCAGAGGTTCTGTTGCTGTGTTCACTGTTAGACTGGACACTGCCGGTTCAGAGGTTCTGTTGCTGTGTTCACTGTTAGACTGGACACTGCCGGTTCAGAGGTTCTGTTGCCGTGTTCACTGTTAGACTGGACACTGCCGGTTCAGAGGTTCTGTTGCCGTGTTCACTGTTAGACTGGACACTGCCGGTTCAGAGGTTCTGTTGCCGTGTTCACTGTTAGACTGGACATTGCCGGTTCAGAGGTTCTGTTGCCGTGTTCACTGTTAGACTGGACACTGCCGGTTCAGAGGTTCTGTTGCCGTGTTCACTGTTAGACTGGACACTGCCGGTTCAGAGGTTCTGTTGCCGTGTTCACTGTTAAACTGGACACTGCTGGTTCAGAGGTTCTGTTGCTGTGTTCACTGTTAGACTGGACACTGCTGGTTCAGAGGTTCAGTCTAAGGTTTGGTCTGTCCTTTGCCTGAAAAGGTTGAAGACTCCTGGAATGACACACACTTGCTGTTGGGTACTGTAAACTTTGGTCAATATCTGTGATATAGGTTGAGAATATTTAAACATTTATGCGTCTAAAGCTTTTTTAACACAAGTGTGCAGCGTACCATCACAAAGGTTTGTTTGAATCAGTTCACTCTGACAGTTGCACACATACATATATCAACTTAATATTTCTCCCTAACCTCACCTCCTCTATCTTTGTCCCCTTCACCACCTCCTACTTCTCCTCTCGGCCCAAAGAGTGAGTCCATTGTCTCATCTGGACAAAAGGAGGTTGGCAGGAAACAAACAGCCTTTCTGTCCTCCTCCACCTCCTCCTCCTCCTCCTCCTCGGAGAGGGAGAGGTGAAAGACACCCGATCTCAACTATCTAATTACGTGGAGAAGTTGGGTGGAAACGGAGGAAATGGAAAAAGAGACGATGAGAATATCTGGAGGGTGGATGGTTTGCAGATCATCCCTAAAATAACTGACAGAAAGAAAATGGAGTCACAGAGCCACGGGGGGGAAGAGACACAATACTTAAGATACGGATCATAGCAGTTAGTGACATTCGAGATTTTTCTGGTTGTCATCAAATCCCATGAAAAGACCAAAACCAACAACCCGTTAGCTCATCTCAGCTCCAAGCCCATTGGTTCCTACTGAAGACAGGAAATAGAGCATGTTTGGGACTATTTTCAACGGTGGATTAATCCACATTTGGTCAAGCAGGGTGTGAACACAGCAACAGAACCTCTGAACCGGCAGTGTCCAGTCTAACAGTGAACACAGCAACAGAACCTCTGAACCGGCAGTGTCCAGTCTAACAGTGAACACAGCAACAGAACCTCTGAACCGGCAGTGTCCAGTCTAACAGTGAACACAGCAACAGAACCTCTGACCCAGCAGTGTCCAGTCTAACAGTGAGCACAGCAACAGAACCTCTGAACCGGCAGTGTCCAGTCTAACAGTGAACACAGCAACAGAACCTCTGAACCGGCAGTGTCCAGTCTAACAGTGAACACAGCAACAGAACCTCTGACCCAGCAGTGTCCAGTCTAACAGTGAACACAGCAACAGAACCTCTGACCCAGCAGTGTCCAGTCTAACAGTGAACACAGCAGCCTATCGAGGTAGTTTTCTTGCCGGGTTTGGCCCCTGGCATCCCGGGCTACACGGCTGAGTGAGCTAACCACAGTTGGCGCTTCACTACTCATCGATCTTTACATCAAGTAATGGTAGCTAATGTTAGCAGTGAGCTGAAACTAATGTGATTAAGTTCATTAACATTAACTAAAGTTAGCTTTACATCCGAGCCGACTAAGATAGTTAATGTTAGCAGTCAGCTACATTCGCTAAATGTATGACGTTAACTTATATTATCAGTTAGCTATGTTAGCCTTTATATTAGCTTTAGCTCTGCTGCTACTGATCAATGTTTCCATCATAAAGTCTGTAAATCACCTTGGTACTGTAACGTTATTCCCTGTTGGTCCAGGTCCAGTCCGGCTGCTAAGCCCGGTTCTGTTGTCTGCTAATGGCAGATTGAGTTAGCAGCAGTTAGTTAGCAGTTAGCTACTTTAGCAGGTGGTTAGGCTAAAGCTATCTGAAAAGTAGAGTTCATGCAGGCTTTAATCTGAACATTTTGAAAAGGTCACAGTGAATACAAACACACTCTGTGCTCAGTCTCTGTATCATCAGCCTGATTTGCCTGAACGTCACATGAAGGATGAAGAAGGAGAGTTTTGTCCCTGGACGTGGCATGCACGTTAAAGTGTAAGAGGAGGAGGTTAATACAGTCTGGACGTGGATAACAGAAACTATTTTACATTAACAGTAACGTGAGCCACAGTTTGAGTCCAACACAAATCCTTCTTTCTGTGTGTGAAACAGTAGAAAGCTGTTTGAGAGAAACGTGAGCCCGCTTCCTCGTCCAGATAATAAACACAGAGAGCGCTTCAGGACACTTCGTGCCTTTAATGTGGATTTATGTCTAACACGCTCAGTCAGGAAGCAGACTGGATGTACACGCTCCACATACTGCTCAGAACTGTACTGCTGTGTCTGCAGGAACCTTTGGGTTCATCTTAAAGTCTAACCGGACCTCCAGGTTCTGTTAGCTCGGTCTCTGTTACAGTCACTACAGGGGGCGCTGACTTGTGGCTACATGCTGCGTGACGCCGCTCAGCATAGCAAGAATACAGACTGAGCTAACTGAGCTAACAGTGCTAACAGAGGTAGTTGTGCTAAGAGAGCTAACAGAACTATGTGAGTGAACTGAATTAACAGAGCTATTTGTGCTAACTGAGCAAACAGCTAACAGAGTTACATGAGCTAACAGGGCTAACTGAACTAATAGAACAAACAGATCTGAGCTAACTGAGCTAACTGAGAGACTTGGTGAGACATTCAAAGACATGGCAGCTGTCCTCGGCTGCTGTTGACTGAAAATGCTGACTGCTGATTGGTTGCAGCTCGTCCTCCATCACTGAGTGATGAACTAATTCAGCCTGATTATCTCACTTCTCCATCCTCATCTTCAACACCCAATTAAAGAGGCGCCGCGTGCGTCGTTTCCTTCGACGTTAACGCGCGGCGGCGAAGAGGCCGCCAGAGGCCGATTGTCTCATTTGTTTGCAGTTATTACGGTCCATCCTTAAAAATTAATGAGCCGATGATGTGTTGATTTTCAAAAACACCTTTAATGGAGCACGTAGACCGACTGTGCGGGGAATAAACAGTCTTCATCACTTTATAAATCACAGTAATTATATTTGCCCCGGGGATGTGCTGCAGGCCGAGCAGTTGTTAACTTGCAGAATTTATTTGACATTTGAACCCAGCCGTTTCACGGTAAAGACTCTCTGAGGTGTTGTGACCTTAAAATACCAATCACAGACTTTCTGCTTGACTTTGGGAAACATTTTAACATCATTTTAAAATTCAGCATTAAAACAGCGCGTGTGATTTCTCAAAAACATCAGACAGATTAGACTTCAGAGCTCAGCGATTATGTCAAACTGGGTTTCAGGCTGAACGGGACTTTGAAATTTCTGAAAGGTGTCAGCAGAGCCTCTTTACTCAACAGATCTTAATCTCGTGACCCAAATACACTGACGCTTCTCCGGAGATTTGAATGTTAAACTAACTAAGCTGGAAGTGGCATCACGAGGCGGCAGAGAGCGGCGAATTATACGGACTGAAAGGAGGAAGTGTTTGAGTTCGGGATAAGCGGAGAGGATCGGAGGACGCCGACTTAAAGACCGAAGACCGGCGGAGTGGTGATGACACATCTCAGACTCTGATGAGGAGATTCGGGCTGAAGCAGGAAATGATGTTTGTCTTTAACTACATCAGCAACTTTGGTTTCTATCTTTCCATTCCTGTAGCTGCTGTTAGCTTAGCTTGTTAGCTCATATATCTGACATGTTTTGACTTTGGACTGCATTTCAAGCTAACATTAACTCACGTTGCAAACCGTCCGTTAGCAAAGGAGACTTGGACCGGACCTGGGTGGGCAGCAGTGTAACCAGGCTCAGCAGCCTTTATGGACATAATGGCAGAGGAGAAGAGAGTGAAGAGGACGCTGAGCTTGGTGAAATAAAAGGCTGAAAGACAGACGCCGAGCTGGGCTGGCTGCTGCTGGACTAGTCAGTGATATTAGCTGCTGCTGTTGGTGACCTGGATGATGATTGGCTGTTAGCAAAGCTGTCAACTCAGATGTAATGTAATCAGAGTAAATACTCGAGTACAGCTGCACATAGTTACAAAGAGGGATTACATTCCTTTAAGTGTCACAAATACCTGAAACTGATACGAGGTTACTCACTAATGTTTTTCCACTGCACGGTACAAGGTGCTGTTTCCCTTGATGACATGTTGGAGGTAAAATACCACAGAATACCTGAACATACCTGTAAACACTGAGAACATGACGTGACAGGAGGTGACAGAAGTCCTGTGACCCTCCACGCGGTCCAGTCGTGACCCCTTTCCTGCCGGTCTCCAGTTCTGCTTGGCTCAGGCTCGACCTGTTTAGCCTCATTTGGGCGGATAGCCACGCTTCACCTGAACCGCTGACGAGCTCTGTGTAGATAACAGCAGCCCGCTAACAAAAACCAGGTTAGCCCAGTTTGACCCCTTTAACAGTAGAAACCAGGCCTGGCCCGGGTAAGAGGAACAGGATAACGCTGTTTACTGACTTCTATTCAACCTTGTCGGACTGTACACTCAGAGTATACACTGCTCTATTCGACTCTGCAGGGGAGGTAACTTAGTACAGTTTAGCCCTCTGTGGCCCCTCCAGCCTGCTCTGCCACGTTCACGCCGACATTAGTGCTCAGCACGGTCAGATTATCCAAAAGATCCCTGAGATCCGTTATCCAGATAACTGCTGGCCTCACCAGGAGCACCAGAACACTGGCTGTTGCCCCAAGAAGCAAACATGGCAGTAAACCCGCCAAAGGAGCCCAGACTGGCCCTGCTCGGCCCCCTTTGGCCCCCTTTGGCCCTCTTTGGCGCTGCAGTGGAAACAGGTTAACAGCAGCCATAAAGCTGAAGGCAGCAGGCTGTTTAGTGGTGTAATAACATTATGTGTTGTTATGGCCGTCAGAGGGGACATTAGCCTGCAGATGTTAGCTAGCAAAGAGTCAGTGTGGACTGCCACCATGAGGGGAGGGTGGAGGGAGGGTGGAGGGAGGGAGCCTCGGGACATAATGAAGGTAATCTGAGTCATAATGAAGCTCAGCAGCCTCAGCAGCACTAATAAAAACACACAAACGCCTCTCGACCAACTCTCTTTACCTCAGCTCCTTCATCGCTCGGCATCCTCCTCCTCTGTTTATCAATTAGTCTCAGAGCTCGTTAATACAGCGGCTGTCAGAGGGTTCATTGATTGGTGCATCAACTCACCGGTTCAACGGCCGGTTTTATAGACGTTTCTCACCAAAACTAAAGACTCAGAGATCCTGAGGTGTGCGAAAGGTGTCAGATTATAGTATGAACTGAAACAGTTAGACACGCTGACGTAAGTCTGCAGCTTCAAACCTTCACAACAAAGAAAATATGACTGCTGAGTATGACTCGTTCAGGTGGGAACCGGGTCAAACCGCTCTCCTCTCAGGTAACCATAAACATCCAGCACAGCTCAGGTCGCTGTAGTGAAACTGTAGCCACAGTTATATGATACGTGACGGTGTAACCCTCCACTCAGAGTCCATACGGGACGTGACCTGTGCACAAAACACAGAGGGGTCTCTGTATCGGATGAAGCCAGAGCCATGAGGGCCGGACCGAACTGCAAGACCCCCGTCCCTGACGTGTCCGTGTTTACCTTTGTCATAGAGGCACACAGGAAACGCACCGCTGCCAGAATAAAAGTACGGACTGGGTTTGAACTTTGTTGGGAAACTCTGAGTGCAAGTACACAATTAAACAAAATCTATTGTTTAATGCCCAGCTCCAGTTCTAGCATGACATCAGCTCCGTAAAGCTCCTCCTCCTTCTGCTGGTCTGGAGGTCTGCAGGTGGAGACGTCATTCCTGAACAATACCATGAACAAACATGGTTTGTTTGTGAACGCACCCCGGGGCAGACAGGAAATGATGCGTTTAATTGTTTCTTGGGTTCAGGCGTGGCAGAGGATCAAAACATGTCTGAGTGTTGATCTGCTGTCGCTGGGTGGAGCGACTGTTTCACCACCGCCACACATTCCTGCTGGTTTCAGTGCTTCACCGCGAGAGTGACGGAGGCAGCGTGGGAGTGAAGAACACGGACACGACGTGACCCGTGAGGTCAGACTGCTCACGGCTGGTTATTTACATGTGTGTCACTTCCAATTTACATATATGCAAATAAGGAACAAACACACGTCACTTCAAGCCTCTCCTTCACTCTGCAGCCAGCCCCACGTGGACGTTGGAGGAACTGCAGCGTTGGAGGTCACCACACGTTTGTTAAATATGCTGATAGATCCAGCATGCGTGACACAGCGTCACCATGGCAACAGCAGAGCGGTGGCGACGCATGCGCACACACACACGCACGCACAGCACGCACAGCAACACCTTTATAAACTCCTATCCTGAGGGCAGAGAGGACACTGGATACACTCCTGACAGCCAGGCTGTGTGTCAGTGAATGATTCTCACACACACACACACACACAAAGGAGCCCAGGTACAAAAGGTAAACCGGTTCCTGAGCTGCACTCAGGCCACACACACACACACACACACACACACACACACACACACACACTGTGTGTTTTTGTTAAGAAACTTTACGGAAAGTTTCGGTAACAAACAACTAAAACAAACCGGAAATAAGGTGCAAAAAACGTGAACGTGACCTCATTAACGTCTCTGTGATGATCATTAACTCACCGGCTGCTGGATGACCTCATTTCAGGAAACGTGGCGAAATAAAACACGTCCAAAGAAAATCCACTTCCGGTGTCTCAGGTGAGGTTTTACCTGTGTGATGAGCGCTCATCAGCCGAGGTGACTTATTTTCAGTCTGCAGCGGGAAAATAACGAGCCAGCGACTGGAAGAGCAGCACGAAACCTACCTGCAGCAGGTAGTTTACAAGCCACGCCCCCTCTGAACCTGCGTGCGCATACACACACACACACACACACACACACCTGCAGATGCTCACCTGTCTCAGCGTTCCGCCTCCTCCGGTGTGTCCTGGATCAGCTCAGACAAACACTCACATGATCAGATAACTTTTATTTTGTTAGATCGCTCCGTACAGGTGTCTACAGGTGTGTACAGGTGTGCTCGTGAAGGACAGGTAGAGGTGAATTTCAGAATGGGACGCGCCCTGCTGGCCCCTCCTTCACAGTCATCAAACCATAAACGCATAAAAAGTTCATATGAAACTCATAAACATCCAAATGTTCCGTTTATTGGTTTGTTTACGTTTTTCACGCCTTTCAAAATAAAGTTACAGACAATAAAATACTACCAAAATAAAACAAGACGATAAAGAGTGAAACTGATAATAAAATGTCTGTATGTTTCTGTAAACAGGTGTCGTTATTACCTGTGGTTCATGTTTCAGAACCCTCTGTGCCTTCAGCTGTCACCTGCTGTCATGATGTAACTTCCTGGAAAGGTGCAATCAGAGATCCAAACGTAAACAAAAGGTGCCACACAGACACACCTTTAATAACCAATCATAATTATGCACGAACTCACTCAGCACACAAACAGGTTAAAGTAAATATAAAAGTTATTTTAGGCTGTGACACATGTTGAAGAACTTCAACTCTGGTGGGACTTGAACCAACAACCTTTGAATCACTCCTTCTGTGTTTAACTAGAAGTCCAATACAGTATCTATTGCACAGCTGAGCCACATCATGCCCACCTGAGGGACATGGTTTCACAGCTCACATGTAGAGTCATGATGAGTCTCAGAGACTAGTTTAAACGAACACTGCAGGTCTGTTTACCACCAGAGACAGGTCTGTCGACTGTCTGTGCATGAGGCTCTGTGGCGCAATGGATAGCGCGTTGGACTTCTAGATGTGCACAGGAGAAGTGATTCAAAGGTTGTGGGTTCGAGTCCCACCAGAGTCGATATGTGAAGGTGTATGCTGACGCATGCATCCCCTACATGGTGTTTGTGTTTTTTATATTTGGCTCCTGTGTTTTAATCTTCTTAGTCCGACATGACGAGCCATACATTTGCCTGCTGCTGTACCTGCGCGACCCTCCTCCACCTCGTCACTCCACCTGTCTCTGATTTACACCACAGAGCCACGTAACAGAGAGCATGATGATTTCATAGGTTCCACATTGAAAATGAGTATCCAGGTCCTGTGATGGTAGAATTATTAAGAAGTGATTCAAAGGTTGTTGGTTCAAGTCCCATCAGAGTCACTCCACCTGTCTCTGAAGCGAAGAAAGAAGAAAGTTCATTTTAACTGAGATCAACATAGTAACACAGTAACATGGATTATGGTGATAGATGGTGCAGACACTGACACATTTAAACTTACAGACACAACAAATCAATGCCTGTGTGTGTGTGTGTGTGTGTGTGTACACATGTGTGTCATCTGCATATATGTAAATGAGCTCTCAGCCATACATTGGTGCAGTGACTTTATCTCTCTGTAATTATGTAAATGAGGCCTGCTGTTGTTACATAAGACGGCCACGATGTCACATCGAGACAATGATGAACGCCATCTTTACAACGGCTACGAGTAAAGATGGCGTTCAGCGCCGAGCACGAGCCAGAGAGCCGCGATCCACGGGTCATCTGTCGTCTTCGTGCTCAGCCGGTTTGAGTCTGTGAGACTTCAGAGCCAGCAGTGAAATTTTAAAACTGAATATTCACTGTGAGATTCCGGGTCGGTGGACAGGACTCAGCTCTGCTCTCTGATTTGTGGCCAGAAACAAACAGCTGTTTACATGCACATCCTGCCAAGAGCAGCTTTAAGTAGCCACCGAGCTGCGTGGCCTTCACACTGTCTGGCTCACGGTCAGATATATTCTGTCATGTCTCTTTATGTTCTTGTTAATGTGGGACGTTTCTTCATTAACATGTTTGGTGCTTTGGACAGTTTACATCTACATCCATAACACTGGTCTGACTTCAATCATGTGGCTCTGTGGCGCAATGGATAGCGCATTGGACTTCTAGATAGGTACAAGTGAAGTAATTCAAAGGTTGTGGGTTCGAGTCCCACCAGAGTCAACCTTTAAAAGCGTGAAGCTGATTTTAAACCACGTGAAACTGGACTTCACACACCGAGGTGTAACCATCAGTTGATGGACAGAAGGTGAGAACTTGCTGCCTTTCTGACCCACATTATAAAACATTTCATGTTTTGGTTTCAACATGCTCGGTTGGAAGTCGTGAATTTGTGACATCTTTGACCTAATGTCATGCTGTCACCCACCACCAATTAAGTGATGTCCAGCAAAGTTGAAGAACCCTTCACATAAAGTTTGAACAGAGACTCAGCTGGTCATGACTCCGTGTAGAACCAAAGAACCTTCTGAAGAACCGTTCATTATTACATGTCGCAGTGTAAACATCTTAAATAGCTGTAGGTCTACAAAGATGCAGCTGAGCTGCCACAGATCGAAGCTTCTTTTCTGGGTCACAGCAGACAAAAAGCTCAGCAGTTAAATCTGTAACAGTTCCAAGTCCTTGGAGATCTCTGGAAAGTTAACGTGTGCATCTACAAGAGATGAAACTTTGTTAGTTTGAGTTCTGGAGGAGGGACACGTGTCCTGCTGATACACCTCAGCTGGGTTGCGGTACCACAGTGTTTCTAAGAAGGCTTACAGCGGCTCATTAACTTCCCATTGGTTTTGTTTGCCACGCCACAAAGCAGTGGGCCTCCTAAGATGGTGGACGGTTGATTAACCTCACTTGGTTGTAAGTAGCTAAAGAGCTAAGTGGACACACTCCTAATGTGATGCTCTCTTTGCCCTCTCAGTGGCTTAATTCAGTGGATTGGCTTTAAGCAGTTATTGAGCTAAACAGAAGCAGTTCTTGGATCTATGGATTAGCAGCCTGATGACAGATGCATCTCTTGTCTTCACTGTAGATGTTCTGCATGGTTCACTGAGCTAAGACCGCTGAGGCTCAACAGTGCCTGTGATAGCATTAGCATCACGGCGTGCTCTCGGAGCACTATTGGCTTAAACCTCAGTGGGTGGAGCTACACTGAGGTCTAGTCTAGGCTGGATTGATAGGAAGCATTGACATTAGCTTTATTTTCCTGTACTTCAACTTTAAAGATCGACTCTGTTCAAACTTTATGTGAAGGGTTCTTCAACTTTGCTGGACATCACTTAATTGGTGGTGGGTGACAGCATGACATTAGGTCAAAGATGTCACAAATTCACGACTTCCAACCGAGCATGTTGAAACCAAAACATGAAATGTTTTATAATGTGGGTCAGAAAGGCAGCAAGTTCTCACCTTCTGTCCATCAACTGATGGTTACACCTCGGTGTGTGAAGTCCAGTTTCACGTGGTTTAAAATCAGCTTCACGCTTTTAAAGGTTGACTCTGGTGGGACTCGAACCCACAACCTTTGAATCACTTCTCCTGTGTTTAACTAGAAGTCCAACGCGCTATCCATTGCGCCACAGAGCCACGTAACAGGGAGCATGATGATTTCATAGGTTCCACATTGAAAATGAGTATCCAGGTCCTGTGATGGTAGAATTATTAAGAAGTGATTCAAAGGTTGTGGGTTCGAGTCCCATCAGAGTCGATCTTTAAAGGTATGCAGGTGAGTGGCAGGAAAAATAATGAAGTCAACTTATATCAGACTATCTGATCTGGAATCTAGAAAAACTGTAAACTATAAAGTTTGACTCTGGTGGGACTCGAACCCACAACCTTTGAATCACTTTTTGTGCTCATCTAGAAGTCCAATGTGCTATTCATTGCACCACAGAGACCATAACGCCATGGTACTCATGTGATGGGTTCACAGTGTTATAGGTTCCACACCAAGTCAAAGTATCCAGAACAAATCTGCTGGTCACAGGCGACACCTCAGATTTCTAGACCCGTGCAGGAAGACTGGATCAACAGTTGTGGCTTGGAGTCCGGTCAGAGTCCAGCCTGATATGTTTACTCACCATCACAGCACAGAGCAGGAAGCTGATCAGATGGAATCTGGACATTTAAGCAACTCAAGCGTTCAGAAAATAGCCTAAAACTAAGGTCAGCCCAGCCCAGCAGACAGCGCTCACTCTTTAAAAGGTCACAGTGTGCTAACTGACAGAAACCTTTCTCACAGTCTGTCTCAAGGATCAGCACTTCCTGTAACATCACGCCGCGCTCTGTGTTCATTTAAAATCAGACTGTAAAACAAGGAACCTCAACTTCACATCAACATTCACTCATTCATTCAGTATTACCAGGGAAACTGATGTGAAGTATGAGCTCATTTACTTTATACACTGTTGGCTAGTTTAATCTACAGCAATGCATCATGGTCTATAAGACCAATTAAACAGACAACAACAACAACGAGTCTCCAGGACCTGAAAGCTTCATTTTGTGGGTTTGAGTCCCACCAGAATCTTCCTTGATAAGTTGGTGTCTCTGCCTTTTTTCATTGGGGAAATATTGTTTTCTGGGCGAAGCTGAAAATAATCACAAACAATTTCTTCTTGATTCAGGAGAAACTCAAAAGATCTTTAATGTAGAAAGAAGAAGAAGAAGAAACTATCACAAACTGTCACAATATTAATTTTATATAAAGGAAATGAGTGAAAAAGCTTTCAGCAGAGGATGGATGAAAAACTGATGAAATGTTGGAGATAGTGAGGAGTTATGATCAGAAAATGTCGGAAATATCAAGGTCCACGCTACAAAAACACAAGATGAACCTGATTCAGTCTCATTGGGTAGAGTCATATTTCCCAGCATGCTGCAGGAAGCATGTTGTCTTCCCATACAACACAATGGACTGTACTCCCACTCGCTCACACACACTGACCTCCTCACCTTTCCGCCTCGATGCCCAAACAGCCTTTTGTTCTCTGAACTGACCAATGACACGGCCATTGTCCACCTGTCTACCAATCACAGCTCCTATTGTGCTGCAAACTAACCAACCAGAGCGCCGTATGTACCCACAAACCGACCAATCAGCCTGCAGCACCCGTTACCATCTTAACGACACACCCTCTTCTTTCTTCGACACCCACACCCACGCACACACCCCGCATAATTAACCTCCCTTCACTCTTTTGTTTAAATCTACACTTATATGTGTGTGTGTGTGTGTGCATGTATTTCCTGACTTTTACTTGGACATCAGTTCTGACCTTTTTAATGGCAGTGAGTGGGAGTGTTAGCCACTTTTATCTGACACACTAAGACGAGAGAAAAGGGTCAGATCTTCTGTTTTTGTTGATCGTAGGTGACATTTTCTCAGATTCTCACCAAGCAGCAGTTATCCTGCAAGAAACACCGAACTCAGACCAGGCCGCGGAAATACAAGATCACTTCAACATAATGTGTGTAATGAGAATATATATATGTCATATAAAACATCTGGAAGGATGTTATAAAATGTTTGACATCTTTAAAATCAAACCACCGTTAAATAACTCGTATCCATTTTGAGTTTGAGTCCCAGCAGAGTGTGTCTTTAGAGGTGAGGTGCAGAAAAAGAGTTTATCCAAATCGTCTTACTACTGAAGTTCTCAAAAGCAAGGAGGCGTTGTATTTGACTGGTGGGACTCGAACCCACAACCTTTGAATTACTTCTCCTGTGCTTATCTAGAAGTCCAATGCGCTGTCCATTGCGCCACAGAGCCTCGCTGAGGAGGCTTTTTGACTTGGTGTTGAACCCATAACACACTGAGCCCGTCACAGTATTTCTGCACAAGGTCTCAACAGCGAACCCGCGTCATGTCGGACGTGTGAGTTGATGTTCAACATCGTAGTGATCATGTAATAGACAGCTCATGAAACCTCTGTATAACCTTAAAGATCGACTCTGGTGGGACTCGAACCCACAACCTTTGAATCACTTCTCCTGTGTTTAACTAGAAGTCCAATGCGCTATCCATTGCGCCACAGAGCCACACAGACAGACAGCTGACATGCCTGTAGTGGACCAGGAAACCCAGCACGGCTCCACGTGAAACCTTTGACAACTTCACGTCACCTAGTTAAACACAGGAGGAGTGACTCAAAGGTTGTGGGTTCGAGTCCCAGCAGAGTGTGTCTTTAGAGGTGAGGTGCAGAAAAAGAGTTTATCCAAATCGTCTTACTACTGAAGTTCTCAAAAGCAAGCAGGCATCTTATTTGACTCTGGTGGGACTTGAACCCACAACCTTTGAATTACTTCTCCTGTGCTTATCTAGAAGTCCAATGCGCTGTCCATTGCGCCACAGAGCCTCTCTGAGGAGGCTTTTTGACTTGGTGTTGAACCCATAACACACTGAGCCCGTCACAGTATTTCTGCAAAAGGTCTCAACAGCGAACCCGTGTCATGTCGGACGTGTGAGTTGATGTTCAACATCGTAGTGATCATGTAAACACCATGTTATAGACAGTTCATGAAACCTCTGTATAACCTTAAAGATCGACTCTGGTGGGACTCGAACCCACAACCTTTGAATCACTTCTCCTGTGTTTAACTAGAAGTCCAATGCGCTATCCATTGCGCCACAGAGCCACACAGACAGACAGCTGACATGCCTGTAGTGGACCAGGAAACCCAGCACGGCTCCACGTGAAACCTTTGACAACTTCACGTCACCGAGTTAAACACAGGAGGAGTGACTCAAAGGTTGTGGGTTCAAGTCCCACCAGAGTCGACCTGAAGATTTAACCAGCTGAGACAAAGATCAACAGTCATAAAGATCTAAAATAACACCCTTCAAAATAATTCATAAAAAGCGCTGACTGAAATTATTCAGAGAAGTTCGAATCCCTTCAGTCCCATCCTGTCCTGTGCGTCTCCGTGGAAACCTGGGGGTGCGTTTGATTCATCAGAGATGGGCGGATCTTTGCCGGAGTGAGAATCCTGCAGAGTTGAGTTAAATGAAGCGCGCCTGAAGAGAGATCACATTATTCAGAGAGAGACTTCTGTACCGCCTCAGGTGTCGCACTGCACGGCGGGAGGGTGTGTGTGTGTGTGTGTGTGAATTCATTTCCCCGTGTGTGTTTAGGCTGACTGTGTGTGTGTGTGTGTGTGTGTGTGTGTGTCCCATGGGCTATGAAGAGCAGCGAAGGTCGGACAGTCGTCTAATGACTGTCTGGAGTGTTTGAGACAAAGAGAAGCTGGATGTCTTCCTGTTTTCTTTCCAGGTGATTTCATTGGTTCACGCAGGTGAGACGGAGATGACGGCGTCACGCTGAGAACAAATAACATGAAAGAAGTCGATGAAGAGATAAAAGACAAACTGAGGAGACCCAGACGTTACATAATGCTTTTTACCTCCCTGTCTGTCTGACTGTCTGCCTGTGGCGCCTCCTGCTGGCCGCAGCTTCAAACTGCAGCTGGCAGTCCTCAGTCAGTGTTATGTAAGTGTGCTGACACAGAGTCAGACTCCGGTCCAGCAGGTTTCTAACTGAGTGAAATGACCCGGTGTCAGCCGTGATAAGAGCGCTGTGAGTCCTCTGACGCTGCTTCCATGCTTCCTTTCTTACCTCCTTCAGCAGAGGAAGCATCAGAGCATCCTTTACTAAAGGAAAGGAGATAACTCAGGAGGGATGCTGAGGTAGCTCCGTCCATCGTGGACCACAGTAGCAGTGACCCGTGCCCTCCTGGAGCAAGGCACCAAACCTCTGACTGCTCCCAGGGAGATGCAGGGCCGACCCATCACTCCACGTCATGTCTGCAAGCCCAGTGTGTGTGTGTGTGTGTGTGTAGACTGTTTTAGACAGTCTGCGGGACGTCACAGAGACCACGTCCAGGTTTTAGACAGTCTGCGGGACGTCACAGAGACTACGTCCAGGTTTTAGACAGTCTGCGGGACGTCACAGAGACTACGTCCAGGTTTTAGACAGTCTGCGGGACGTCACAGAGACCACGTCCAGGTTTTAGACAGTCTGCGGGACGTCACAGAGACTACGTCCAGGTTTTAGACAGTCTGCGGGACGTCACAGAGACTACGTCCAGGTTTTAGACTGTCTGTGGAGACGTCACAGAGACTACGTCCAGGTTTTAGACAGTCTGCGGGGACGTCACAGAGACTACGTCCAGGTTTTAGACAGTCTGCGGGGACGTCACAGAGACTACGTCCAGGTTTTAGACAGTCTGCGGGGACGTCACAGAGACTACGTCCAGGTTTTAGACAGTCTGCGGGACGTCACAGTCAGTTTCATATAACCTGTGAGACGTTTTAGTGTCAGAGAAATGTTGGAACATGGAACACTTAATTAATTTGTTTATGAGTCCAGACCAGAGGAGCAGATGTTCAAACTTCAGAGGTTTAACTGGAGTTTAATGGACGTGTCCCCTGAGGTGCAGGATCAAGGAGAGGACACGTCTCTGCGGGGACACCGGTGCTGCCGACTGCCCTGATGCTGGATGTGATCCAGCTTCACCTGCTGCATGTTGCTCTGCCCACAACATCTGCACAAGGAGAAGAAGAAGAAGAAGAAGAAGAAGAAGAAGAAGAAGAAGAAGAGGTGTTCAGGCCCAGCAGTCAGCAGCTTCTATGGACATGATGGCAGAGGAGCAGAGAGTGAAGAGGACGCTGACGGAGGAAGCTAAGAAGAGAAAAGGAGACAGTGAGCGAGCAAGAAGCCGCCGGACAAGAGTAAATCTGGGACTGACTTTTAGTGGTTGGTGAAATAAACGACAGACGGCGAGCCGAGCGCCGGCCTGAAGTTTAAAGAGCCACTTAAATCTGTCAAATTAGGCGGTTTGCAGCGTTTGAGCTCAGCGTGTTCTCCTCATTTTAATCCAGAGAAATCCTGCTGAGTCAGTTCAAATCCAGGCTGGGTCCTGGTCCTGGTCCTGGTCCCGGTCCCGGTCCTGTCGGGTGCTTTAACTCTTCTATCTGCATCACAGGTATGATTCATGATCCTGAGCCAGAGCGCATCATAAAGCCAAAGACAGCTGAACAACATGAGCTGTACGTCTGTAATTAATTCTGAGAACAGTCGATATTTCCAAACTGGTTTGTGCCTGCAGATGCAGAGATGAGTCATCCGCCGAGCGGGCTGACGACGTTTCATTCACAAGCTGAACTCCTTCAGACGGCAGGAGAAGCTCAGCTCATCCTCATCAATAAATAATCTGCATTCCTCTCTGCTGTCCTCACACGGCTCGGGTCATCACCGGGTTACAGACGGAAACATCAGGCTGGATCAGACTCAGTCTTCATCTTATGGCTGATCTCAAAATTCATCCCAGAGACTGACCGATCGCGATGAGTGTCTAACACCTGGACGTAGTCTCTGTGACGTCCCCGCAGACTGTCTAAAACCTGGACGTAGTCTCTGTGACTGTCTCGCAGACTGTCTAAAACCTGGACGTAGTCTCTGTGACGTCCCCGCAGACTGTCTAAAACCTGGACGTAGTCTCTGTGACTGTCTCGCAGACTGTCTAAAACCTGGACGTAGTCTCTGTGACTGTCTCGCAGACTGTCTAAAACCTGGACGTAGTCTCTGTGACGTCCCCGCAGACTGTCTAAAACCTGGACGTAGTCTCTGTGACTGTCTCACAGACTGTCTAAAACCTGGACGTAGTCTCTGTGACTGTCTCGCAGACTGTCTAAAACCTGGACGTAGTCTCTGTGACGTCCCCGCAGACTGTCTAAAACCTGGACGTAGTCTCTGTGACTGTCTCGCAGACTGTCTAAAACCTGGACGTAGTCTCTGTGACTGTCTCGCAGACTGTCTAAAACCTGGACGTAGTCTCTGTGACGTCCCCGCAGACTGTCTAAAACCTGGACGTAGTCTCTGTGACGTCCCCACAGACTGTCTAAAACCTGGACGTAGTCTCCGTGACGTCCTACAGACTGTCTAAAACCTGGACGTAGTCTCTGTGACATCCCCACAGACTGTCTAAAACCTGGACGTAGTCTCTGTGACGTCCCACAGACTGTCTAAAACCTGGACGTAGTCTCCGTGACGTCCTACAGACTGTCTAAAACCTGGACGTAGTCTCTGTGACGTTTCGTTGGAGCAGAGTCTCGTACAGACGCTGAAGGTCAGCTTGTGATAAACGTCTGTGGGACTGAGAAGATTTCGGTTCAGACGTCTTCATAACTTTCAGTCCTCAGATCTTCAAACTTTTAATTTCTTTGGTTTATGACCAAATGACCAAAACTAACGAGGATCCCATCAGCCTCAGACGGACTTCAGCGATAATTAACATTTGAATCTTTAATACTCCGACTGGATGAATGGACATATTATTCTGTCACATTGTTTATTGCATGCATCAGTTTTCAGGCCAGGTGTCACATCTCACATGAGATAACGATTCAAATGTGACTTTAATTAGCAGTTAATCATCTTATTTCTTCATTATTCTCTTCTTATCTGACTCATGTCACAGACTCAGGTCACTTCAAACTGTCAGAGTAATGGAGCTCCTCCTGCAGCGCCGGACATCGTCCATCACATGATCATCATCATATCTCAGCACGTTGGACTGAAACCCAGCCGGTAAAAACGTCTCACACACAGCGTTGAAGCTCAGCCGACGTGGAAGGAGAGAGCAGCAGTCAGCAGGAAACTGAAGCTCGTCCAAACAGCCAGTGAACTCCAGCCATGTTTACTGATCAGCTGATGGAGAGCAGAGAGAGGGAGCCCAGCTCGGCCCAGCTCGGCCCAGCCCGGCCCAGCCTGGCCCAGCTCAGGGAGCAGGCCGAGGGCTTCAGGACGTTTTGCTGATTCATGCTGAGACACACGACATGATGTGATGACCACTAAAACACAACAAGGAGTCACAACGAGGAAAAACTGCTTTTTACCAACAGATAATTATTTCTTCAAACTTTGAAGGAAGTTTTCAGAATGTGTTTTATTGGATATATTTATTAAACTGACTTCAGATAAACACACTGAGCTCATTTAATATTTAAATCATGTTCAGCCGTCTCTCTGATCTCTGATCTGTGATTATCTGTTTCTTTGTGCTGCCTTCATGGCCGTTAGTGATCGATCAGATCAGAGGAGCTTTAAAGAGACAGCGCTGATTGGTCTGTTATTGGTCACTGATTGATCTGTTATTGGTCACTGATTGATCTGTTATTGATCACTGATTGGTCTGTTATTGATCACTGATTGATCTGTTATTGATCACTGATTGATCTGTTATTGGTCACTGATTGATCTGTTATTGGTCACTGATTGATCTTCCCTCTGAAGTCAGACTGAGCTAACATCAGGTCACATCAGCAGCCGTGATGGACGATCGACAACAACCAGGAAACGTTTCAATGTGTGAGATCAAAGCAGAATGATGGACTACAAAAACTACAAAGTACTACACATTCTTACAAAGTACTACTGCTACTTGCAGGTACTACAGCAGGTACTGCTGTACCTAAGACACCAAAATAACAACATTCACTCTTCTTACTCTGTCATTGGTTAGTCTTAGATTACACACAGATGATCTGTGAACTTTTCATGTTAAGGTGACTCTTCTTACTTCTACGTGTGTGTGTGTGTGTGTGTGTTTACCTGCAAACTGTAAAGCCACGTTTGCTGACAGGAAGTCTGACATGTTACAGTTTCCTGTGTCACACTCAGTTTGAACTGGAGCCGTTTGCACCTCGGAGCTGCAGATCAAAGCTGGTTTCACTGGAGAACACACACACACACACACACACACACACACACACCATCAGCAGACTGCTGACCTCTGCAGGACACACACACACACTGCACGAGCAGCTGGAAGCAGCAGACGAGATGAATGAGTAAAAATCCTCTTTTAGTCACGTGATCAGCAGGAGTTACAACAACTTCATAAGACAGAAAGAAAATAAAGAT
Organism: Nibea coibor; assembly: GCA_023373845.1. Taxonomy (NCBI): domain Eukaryota; kingdom Metazoa; phylum Chordata; class Actinopteri; family Sciaenidae; genus Nibea; species Nibea coibor. The sequence continues at coordinate 1,057,274 of CM041716.1, read as the reverse complement.
TTAATATAAAAACTGATGGTTTCAGTTTAACAGAGAAAATCAGGCGACTCCTGCCACCTGCTGGTCTGAATGTGTCTGACCACATGAACTCCTCAGAACCACAAATACACAGAAATATGTAACATAGATAAAATGAACTGGGTCACAATAAACTTTACTGACAGATGCCCTTCAAAATAAAAGTATTTTAAATGAATAACATGTTACTGCACATGCGCAGTGTCTGTTTGTTCATCAGGAGATTAAATGAATGAATCAAAGAGTTCAGGAGGTCAAATCAAAGTCTGCGTTTCTTCTCGTGTCTGACTGAACTTCAACCATCAAACACGCCCATTAACATATTAAGACGCGAGCTCATTAGCATATTAAAGAGCCGTCAGGTGTTTGATGGCAGATCCAGACCTGTGTTTAAAACTGGGCCCTCAGAGCTCAGAGGCCTCAGCAGCATCAGGTCTGAATCATGGACGGAACCAGCAGAGTGTCAGACTTCAGCATCGAGCGCATCCTGTCCCCGCAGCTCGGACACAAGCAGCCGGCCATGGAGTGCTCACCGGACGGATACCTGTACGGGCTGCCCGGCGGCTTCAGTCTGGACTCCGGGAGTCTCAGAGCTCCTGCTCCGGTCCCGGTGCCGGTGCCGGTGCCGGGCTGCCTGCAGTACCGAGGCTTTGGAGAGGCGTATTACCCGTACGGACCAGGCTTCCATCACAGCAGCATCTATCCGAACTCTGGAGTTTACGTGCACTTCAGCAGCAGCAGCCAGGACTCCGCAGGTAAGTCTGAGCCTCTGATTCACTTCAACGTCTCATCATCGGCACGAGGAAAGTTTCTGAACTCTGTCACGTGTTTCTCCCTCCAGATGCGCAGCAGTTGGCGGGTTACCATGGTTACCACCAAGCCGGGGTGTCCGCGCAGTCGCAGCTTCGTCAGAAGTCCCGGATGAGGACGGTGTTCACCGACAGTCAAACCAAGAGGCTGGAGGCGCTGTTCGAGCTCACCGACTACCCGGCGGTGGAGGCTCGAGCCGAGGTGGCGAGGAGCACCGGGCTGAGCGAGGAGACAGTGAGGGTGAGTCCGACATGGTGTCCACTCAGGGGGGTGCTTTAGGATGGAGCAGGACAGCTGCGTAAAAGCTCTCCATGGTGCGTAAAAGCTCTCCATGGTGCGTAAAAGCTCTCCATGGTGCGGTTTACGCATGATTTTAATTTATATGGCAAATCAAGTCTGTGGGGAAATTATAATTTTAATTGAGATCTTTAATCAAACAAACTTTTGTTCCAGATGTTCATTTAATGGAAACCTTCATGTAGATTTGAATGATTTCAGATGTCAGTGAGCCTGTAGTTTAAACTCTCTCTCTCTCTCTCTCTCTCTCTCTCCAGGTCTGGTTTAAGAACCGCAGAGCCCGCAGGAAGCGGCAGCGCAGCGGCTCGAAGGCCAAGTCTCCGTCCCCGCCCCGCGGCGCTGCAGCGGAGATGAAACTCTTCGCCTCCTGCCTCTGAAGGTCACACCTGCTGCCCAGAGGTCAAACTCACCGAGTGCAGAGACTCTCACCTCCAGAGGTCAAAGGTCACCTGACGGCATCCTGCTCAAAGGCACCTGGATGTTTGTGATGATGCATTCAGGGGATGCTGGGACAGTCGGACACTTGAAAATGTTGCTGCAGTTTAGAGATTTTTCTAGTTTTAAATTATTTTTTTTAATTTCTATGTAATTTATTGAAGTCAGGTTTCAAACACGAGCACCATTTGTAACTCTGTAATGTGTTTCATGAAGAAATAAATGGAGTTATGATGAATTCAGTCTGTTGTTTCTTTATTAACTGTTCAAATGTTTGAACACAGGAGCTCAGCACTGCGTGTTAAACACGACCCTGAAGCTTCAAATCAAGAATTTAAGTTAAATTTGAGTTTATGTTACTTCAATACCACCAATGTGACAGATAGTTACTTCAAGATTCAGATGTTACATCCACTTCTGGAGACAAACTTAGTTTGGGGAACAGTGTCGTGCCAGAACAGGAGCTGTACAAGCAGGCAATTTAACGGCGAGAAAAGCAATGGACGGGAGAGGTAGAAAAACAACATCAAATTCTTTATTATATTCAGAGTTAGAAGCACTTCCATGCTGATGATAAGATACAGACACGTACTGAAAAACCAAATCAGGAAACACAGAGAGAAAGTTTCAGAGAGAGAGAGCATGCAGTGAGTATCTGAGGATGAGGACGTCCGATGCTCGTTCTCCCGTTTCCCCGCCAACGCCGGCAGCGTCACACACTTTTAAAACAGGAGTTACTCACACACATGGACTGTAACTGAGCACACACACACACACTACAAAACAAAAAGTACACTTAGTGAAGTTATCAAAATATAGGCTATATACTGTAGATTCTTAAGACGTATTAACGTTAAAACAACCAGTGCCGAGTTAGTTCCTATGAGAATGAGTTCAACGGTATAATCTCAGACACGCACACCGATCGATTATAGATTTAAAGGACAAACAGTGACTGTGAATGTCTCAGCTACAGATCACGTTACAGCCCTGATGATCAGTTTCTGGTGGATTTCCTCCCCTTCAGGCAGCAGCTTTCCAAATAAAAATGAACTTCCAGAGGTTTGAAAGTTTGACATAAATCCTTTTATGACACTTTATGTCATGTCAGCTGGTCACCAGTCAGTTTAACCTTCAGTGGATCCTTCACTGACAGTCAAAGAGCTAAAACATGCAGAGCCATCGTCGTCCTTTAAACGGAGAAAACAAATAGAGAATATGCAGCGAGGAAACTTATGTAACAGTTTGTCTATGATTAACCAGTGACTCAGTAGTGACACTTAGTGGCCAAACCAGAGAAAGCTCCACATTTACACAGCAGTAAGAACACTATGTTCAAACCAACAGAGGCTTCACTGGGACACGTTGACTGTACTGTACGGTTACTGTACAAAGACAAACCTCACCATCACTGTGGTCCACTGACGTCTATGTTCACCTAAGATGAAGGAGTTGGCTGATGCTGACGGCTCTATGAACAGCGCGCTGCAGATGTAAACTCTAACATGTGGGTTACTTTAGTTCATCGGGCTCTTACAGCAGGGGGAAGTAGCTAACGGCATCATCAGTGCAGGAAGGTAAAGCTGTGAGTCGTCTGCATATCGTGACATCAAGACTGTCACATTTTCAAGAAACCGTCTTCCAGAACATGTTTTCATAACCCAGAGTCAAAGTTACCTTTCAGAAAAGTTACTAAAAGAGGAGTATAAGTCTGACTTCAGTTAGACAGATCACTGTGAACTATTCCAGCGTCTGGAGTTTGCAGGGACGTCGTATGAGAGTACATTTTGAGGACTTGCCGTAACAGCTGAGCGGGGCGAACAGAAGTGCGACCAGGGCAGGAACGTTCGCAAGTCACAACCTCCAACTCACAGCAAAGCTTAAGAGATGAGAGGGTGGCGTTCGACTTGAGCTCTCGCTGTCTCGTTCAGAGCTAAGCTTTGAGTTTAAGCAAGAATGAAAAGCTCTGGACTGACCACAGCCTGACTAAACTCTGAACACCTGATGTGTGAAAGCGCTGTAGTTATCAGGACTGAAGCTGAAGCTGATTCCACGGGCACAAAAGAACAATTATCAACAGCAGTGTGCAGGAGCAACCACAAAGTGTTTCCTTTAGCCGAGGCTGCAGAGCTCAAACAGCAACTGACACCAACACCCGACAAAGCATCAGCAAAGTTCAGCTTGCTGAGTTTGAAATCTGTGAATCCACACAGACCAACCACAGTGAAGAGGGAGTGACCAAAATTCAAGAACCGAGTTTGGGAATTTTCCAGATTTCCAAATGAGACCTGCGGCAGTGGAAAGTGGAAAATCCCACTGGCTCTGAAGATGTGACTCCACTCAGGTGTGGTTGCACCTCCACAGGTTGGTTCAGCCTCGGCCGTCAGAGTGTGAGCGTGTTCATCTCTCTGTTTTAGTGTGCTGACAGAGTGCAGAGAAACATTAACACAGGAACCGTTTCACACAGAGATAGGTACACTGTTTACATATTGCTGTTTTCAGTTATGCACAGACTCCAAGAGAGATTTTAAACATTAAGCACACACGTATGTTTAAGATTAATTGTGTTTTTGTCTTTTCGCAGATGCTCACATTCACAAAAAGTCTTATTTAAACGGAGAGAAGGAAGGATGAGAGGAGAGGGGGAGAGAAGAAGGAAAGCTTTACAGATATTATGAACTCTGGAGAGTTTCAGGGTTTAAATTTCTACATTATGAAATTAAAAACCTCAAGATGGAGGAGACGGATGTCTGATGACGGGACAAAGAAATGGACGACTGATTATTAAAGCTCAGATTAACTTTAAATGAAGCAGCAACACAAAAACATTCATTTGACATGCAGCGGGGCTGAAAACACTTCAGAGTTTAAACAGTTTTAAGTTGCATCAATAAAAATCATTGTTTTGGGTCTGTTAGCACTTTTGGTTAACGAGGATCGCAGCTGTTATTATAAGAACTGTGTTTAACTACATGGACTAATGATGATTACCGATGACTGTTCAGTCACTATCAGTCATAACTACAGTGCTTCATCTATTAGAGACTAACGGAGCTGGATTCTTTTCAAAGGACTGAAGGAAAAGTCAAATCCAGCTTCGAGCCGCGCTCCCCGTACGTGACCAAGAGCCTTCCTGTCGTCTCGCATCCCGGCGGTTAAATTATTCAGATAAAAAAATATAAACACTATGATAAAATACAGTTCAGTCAGAAGTCTGTTAACCCTGTTTTCAGTTCATCTGAGATTAAAGTGTGCAGGTGATAAAACTTCTTCACACAAAGTTTTATAGGTTGGAGATTTATTACGTGTTATCGTGGCTCTGAACCGCGGCCCAATCACAGACCAGTCAACTGACTCGCTGGTACCAGAACCAGGTGGAGAGACCGCCCTGACACAAAACACAGCCACAAGCGTTAAATGAAGTTCTGAGTTATGAGGAAGAAGCAGCCAGATCCGAGTCCAACACGTCCACACAAACGCTTCAACTGCCCCGTTTACACCTCGTTTAACACACAGAAACCAAAAACTGCACTTCCCCTTGGCTCCAGAACTGAGTCAGTCTCCAATGTCCAACCTCACAGCAGAAATCAACATGTTTACAACAGACGTCACAGAGACTACGTCCAGTTTTAGACAGTCTGCGGGGACGTCACAGAGACTACGTCCAGTTTTAGACAGTCTGCGGGGACGTCACAGAGACTACGTCCAGTTTTAGACAGTCTGCGGGGACGTCACAGAGACTACGTCCAGTTTTAGACAGTCTGCAGGGACGTCACAGAGACTATGTCCAGTTTTAGACAGTCTGCGGGGACGTCACAGAGACTACGTCCAGTTTTAGACAGTCTGCGGGGATGTCACGGAGACTACGTCCAGTTTTAGACAGTCTGCGGGGACGTCACAGAGACTATGTCCAGTTTTAGACAGTCTCCAGGGACGTCACAGAGACTACGTCCAGTTTTAGACAGTCTGCAGGGACGTCACAGAGACTACGTCCAGTTTTAGACAGTCTGCGGGGACGTCACAGAGACTACGTCCAGTTTTAGACAGTCTGCGGGGATGTCACGGAGACTATGTCCAGTTTTAGACAGTCTGCGGGGACGTCACAGAGACTACGTCCAGTTTTAGACAGTCTGCAGGGACGTCACAGAGACTATGTCCAGTTTTAGACAGTCTGCGGGGACGTCACAGAGACTACGTCCAGTTTTAGACAGTCTGCGGGGATGTCACGGAGACTACGTCCAGTTTTAGACAGTCTGCGGGGACGTCGCAGAGACTATGTCCAGTTTTAGACAGTCTCCAGGGACGTCACAGAGACTACGTCCAGTTTTAGACAGTCTGTGGGACGTCACAGAGACTACGTCCAGTTTTAGACAGTCTGCGGGGACGTCACAGAGACTACGTCCAGTTTTAGACAGTCTGCGGGACGTCACAGAGACTATGTCCAGTTTTAGACAGTCTGCAGGGACGTCACAGAGACTACGTCCAGTTTTAGACAGTCTGCAGGGACGTCACAGAGACTACGTCCAGTTTTAGACAGTCTGCGGGACGTCACAGAGACTATGTCCAGTTTTAGACAGTCTGCGGGGACGTCACAGAGACTATGTCCAGTTTTAGACAGTCTGCGGGACGTCACAGAGACTACGTCCAGTTTTAGAACATCAGCAGTACTTTCTGACTTTAAGCTCGATGGTGAACCTTCGCGTTCATTTCCAGACCCAAATCGAGTAGCAGCAAAAAACGGAACCCGCAGCAGCGCACGCTAATGTTTGGTGGTTGTTTTTATCCTGACAGACTGAACAGCAGGTTTTTCTGCCCCAAACAAAGACACGACGTGGACGAATACTATGAGACGATGAGATGAGCACTCGCTGAAACTAAATCTGTAAAGAGAATATTTGAGGGAATTGCTTTAGCAGAGCTGGATTCAGTTTGATTAAAGGAATGCAGGACGTTTTGATCAGATACAAGGCACTATAGATTTTGCTATAGAACGGCTAAATTAGAGAGACTTGGGCTGAGAGTAATAGAGAGAGAAGAGGGACGGAGTTTCACTACGAGGAGTTTGACTGACGACAGTGAAGAGAGGACACTGAAAGTAAAAGATGGAGAAAGAAGAAGAGAGCGGAGAGATCAAGGGCGTGGTTAGGACTGCATCTCAGCACGCAGCATCCATGGAAACCAACAGCAGAACAGCAGCCTGGAGGAGGAAGAGGAGGAAGAGGAGGGAGAGGAGAGAGAGGAGGGAGAGGAGGGAGAGGAGGGAGGGGAGGAAGAGGAGGAAGAGGAGGGAGAGGAGAGAGAGGAGGAAGAGGAGGAAGAGGAGGAAGAGGAGGGAGAGGAGAGAGAGGAGGAAGAGGAGGAAGAGGGGGGAGAGGAGGGAGAGGAGGGAGAGGAGGAAGAGGAGGGAGAGGAGGGAGAGGAGGGAGAGGAGGAAGAGGAGGGAGAGGAGGAAGAGGAGGAAGAGGAGGGAGAGGAGGGAGAGGAGGGAGAGGAGGAAGAGGAGGGAGAGGAGAGAGAGGAGGGAGAGGAGGAAGAGGAGGGAGAGGAGAGAGAGGAGGAAGAGGAGGGAGAGGAGGAAGAGGAGGGAGAGGAGGGAGAGGAGGAAGAGGAGGGAGAGGAGGAAGAGGAGGAAGAGGAGGAGGGAGAGGAGGAAGAGGAGGGAGAGGAGGGAGAGGAGGGAGGGGAGGGAGAGGAGGAAGAGGAGGAAGAGGAGGGAGGGGAGGAAGAGGAGGAAGAGGAGGGAGAGGAGAGAGAGGAGAGAGAGGAGGAAGAGGAGGAAGAGGAGGGAGAGGGGGGAGAGGAGGGAGAGGAGGGAGAGGAGGAAGAGGAGGGAGGGGAGGGAGAGGAGGAAGAGGAGGAAGAGGAGGGAGAGGAGAGAGAGGAGGGAGAGGAGGAAGAGGAGGGAGAGGAGGGAGAGGAGGAAGAGGAGGGAGAGGAGGAACAGGAGGGAGAGGAGGAAGAGGAGGGAGAGGAGGGAGAGGAGGAAGAGGAGGGAGGGGAGGGAGAGGAGGAAGAGGAGGAAGAGGAGGGAGGGGAGGAAGAGGAGGAAGAGGAGGGAGAGGAGAGAGAGGAGGAAGAGGAGGAAGAGGAGGAAGAGGAGGGAGAGGAGAGAGAGGAGGAAGAGGAGGAAGAGGGGGGAGAGGAGGAAGAGGAGGGAGAGGAGGGAGAGGAGGGAGGGGAGGGAGAGGAGGAAGAGGAGGGAGAGGAGAGAGAGGAGGAAGAGGAGGAAGAGGGGGAGAGGAGGAAGAGGAGGGAGAGGAGGGAGAGGAGGAAGAGGAGGGAGAGGAGGAAGAGGAGGGAGAGGAGGGAGAGGAGGAAGAGGAGGAAGAGGAGGGAGAGGAGGAAGAGGAGGGAGGAAGAGGAGGAAGAGGAGGGAGAGGAGGGAGAGGAGGAAGAGGAGGGAGAGGAGGAAGAGGAGGGAGAGGAGGGAGGAAGAGGAGGGAGGAAGAGGAGGAAGAGGAGGGAGAGGAGGAAGAGGAGGGAGAGGAGGGAGAGGAGGAAGAGGAGGGAGGGGAGGGAGAGGAGGAAGAGGAGGAAGAGGAGGGAGAGGAGGGAGAGGAGGAAGAGGAGGGAGAGGAGGAAGAGGAGGGAGGGGAGGAAGAGGAGGAAGAGGAGGGAGAGGAGAGAGAGGAGGGAGAGGAGGGAGAGGAGGAAGAGGAGGGAGAGGAGGGAGAGGAGGGAGGAAGAGGAGGAAGAGGAGGGAGAGGAGGAAGAGGAGGGAGGAAGAGGAGGGAGAGGAGGAAGAGGAGGGAGGAAGAGGAGGGAGAGGAGGAAGAGGAGGGAGAGGAGGGACATCAACACGTGTCTCATTACAGTAAATCTGAATATTTTCAGGTGTATGGATCTGAACAGGTGTGGTTTGGAATGAAGGCCGACAGTCTGACCATCGACCTGTCTGTCTCTGTCCTCACCTGGATATGGAGCTCTCCGAGGTCAGGTCTTTAGGAGAACGCATCGTGTTGAAGTTACGCTTCGGCTGTGACACTGCGGGACACAAACAGATGTTGACTAAATGTTGATTAAATGTTAGAGTAGCGATGAGTAAAACCAACAATCCTGAGATGATACTTCCTGTTTCATGCATCTGACAAAGCTCAGCTAGATGTTCTTGGAGTAACTCTCAGATTCTGCAGGTACAAACGCTGAAGGACTGACTGAGTGAGTTCTTCACCTTCCCGTAAGTCTGACACAGAGACACACTTACTGGTGACTTGGTGGACTTTCTTCACCATGGACTTGTCGCTCTGTGATCCGTCTTTAGGACCTCCGATTCTGACAAAACAACAACGATAAAAACAGTCGCCATGATGTCAGAAGGTCCTGGTCAGAGGATGAGTGAAGGATGAGTAAGGAGTAAACTCTCACCTCTGGACGCGGGATGGCGGAGCAAACACTCCGTATTTGGGCAGGCAGCTGAAGTAGCGCACTCCAAACACCGAGCCGTCGTGTTTTCCTGTCGGCTGATCCAACTCGATGCCAAACCAGTAACCTGCGCGGACACAGCTCAGTATTAACGGTCTGATGGGTCGGGTTGTCTCCTGCGAGCATTTTGCTGGAGACCAGCAGACTGACCTGGAGCGAAGTCGGTCTTTCCGTAGAAGCGTACAATGCCATTTTTCTGTCCAGCCACCAGAACCTGATCTCCGACTTCCACGTTCAGTCCCTCCGGATCCAGACTGGCGACCGACGTCTTCTTCCTCTGGGCTGAGAATGACGAGCACATCTCTACAGCTCAGACTGGATTCATACAGACAACCTGAACTAAGTCCAAACGTTACAGCCATGATACCTTTCTCTCTCTCCTTCTCCTTCTTCTCTTTCTCCTTCTTGGTCTTCCCAGCGAGGCGGGATGCCAGGTCTATGCGCGGGGTTCGGGGGGTGGAGGTGACGGATGAAGGTGTCTGATCCACAGCCTTGGAAATCTTTGACACCGGGGCAAAAATCCCTGCAGGGCAGAAACAGACAAACACAGTGGAACCTTGAAGTCGTGTTCCCGTCCGTGCAGTTCTTCCACAGTATCAGACCGACCCGGTCCAGCAGAGGGCAGTAACGACAAAACTACTTTCTTGAAATCTCTGAAAACAGGAATAAATGTTGAACGTACCGAGTTTCGGGGGGCAGATGAAGTAGCGAACGCCGCCCACGCTGCCATCGTTTTTCCCCTCCGGCTCGTCGAGCTCCACGCCGACCCACTGACCGCTGGCGAACTCCGTCGTACCGCAAAACCTCAGAGTGCCGGTCTGAGAAAGAGAAGAGGGATAAAGTTCTGACGTTCTGACGACGGCGTGAAGGTGGACACATTTTTAATTTGTCATGTGACAGGAAGTTGTAGTCAGCTGAGGTTTTCTGCTTTCCAGACGGCGCCCGGTCCAACCAACCTGTTTGAGGTTTGCAGGCGGGCTGTCGTCTCCGCTCGGGTCTCTCTGGAGCTACACAGTGAGAACACACTGTTCAAAGCTCAAACAGCACGGCGAGAAGGAAGCCACCACACAAAACAAGGCCACACCAAAGGAACGGCTATCTGTCTGCCTGCAGCTACAGGACTGGAAGTCGTGACACCTCCATGTTTAGATATCGGACGGAACGTGTCGAGGTTCACGTGAGTGAAGTCAGATTTTTATGCAAACTTTAGAAACAATAAACTGAACAACAGAAGCTCGATGAGTCTATTTCACATACGAACAACTCGGCGTGCTTCCTTCTTAGCAGAAACCAGCTGTGACCGACGAGTACCAAGACCAGTTCTGCAATCCAGGACAACCCATAAACACAGCCAGTGTTTTATGTTACACTGTTTTTCATCCGCTGCTTTAAATAACCACATTTCCTCGTCAGTGTTCCTCTGACCTTCATGTCGTCCAGCACGACCCGCTCTCCCAGCTTCAGGCCCAGCGAGGACAGCATCAGGTTTCCTGGGATGTTGTCGTAGTTGGGCAGCGTGGCTCTGGGAAGGTTACAGCTCAGAGGGACGGCGTCCAGCAGCAGCTGCTTCAGCTCTTTGGCCACCATGGCCGCCTCCGCCTTGTCCAGACTCATGTCCATCGGGTCAGGAACCACGTCAGCCGGGACCAGGCCCTTATCATTCTGCAGAGAAGAAGACAGTGGTGCAGGAGTGTTGGTACGACCCCCCTGCACCCATCACCAACAGAGATCTCATGCACAAGACAAGCTGTTCTTACCCGCACAGTCGGGTTGGCTCCGTGCTCCAGCAAACATTTGACTGCACCCAGACAGAGGTTGGAGGCAGCGATGTGGAGAGCTGTGCCGTAGTGGAAGTCACTGCAGGTGGAGTTCAACACTGGAGGCAAGAGAAGCAGAAGAAGACGTGCGTTATTACAGGACAACAGGTGAGTGACGGCTCTGAAGTGTGAGGAATGCTGTGCACCTCTGGGTTTGGAGGCTTTGAGCAGCACTCGGATCAGTTCCGGGACGTCAAAGTAAGCGGCGTAGTGCAGCGCGTTCATGTTGGTCCAGCGGCTTCGCAGACTCACGTCAGCGCCCAGAGAGATGAGCTGGCTGCTGAGACGCAGAGCGGCCGCCGGGTCACCTGAGGACACAAGGAGGACCAGACTGAGAGGGTCCAACAAACCCAGCACAGATCCAACAGGGTTTGGCCCTTTCTCTGAATCAGGTGACCTGACTCCGAGAAACAGAGAGCAGAGCGGTTCCGTGGTTCTCTCTCTGGTTGTCTACAGAGATCAGACCTGACACGCTCGGGGTTGGTTCTGGTCTTTCCTCAGGATGTTCTGTCTGGATCCGTGTTAGAGAAGCATCTTACCAACTCCGTGAGCTCCGGCCTTGCAGCTGTAGTGAAGCAGCGTCATGTCAGTCAAACCGTCGCGGTCGTTCACGTGACAGCCGCGCTTCAGGATCTGAAACACAGAAGACAGCCGAGCTCAGCGCAGACAAACCCGAAGCTCCGTCTCACGTCAGCTGATCCGCATCGTTTAACTCTGTTAATTAAAATGAAAACGCGGCAGCTGATGCTGAGGAGATGACAGCGAGCGTCTCTTTCTGAGTCACGTCTCCGTCTTTGATTCCTCCAGGCTGAGTCAGCTTCCTGCTGAGTCATGGTCGAGCCTCAGTGACTTCCCATCTCTTCTCCCTCTGCAGCACTTCGTCTCTGCTGCTCGGGTCCATTTTAACTGGGTCATTATCAGTGTTTGTGTTTCAACTTGTATCAGTGACATTGTGGGGACGCACCTCCCACCGAGGACACAGTTAGAATGACGAGGACAGATGAGACATGAGCAGCCGCGGTCAGTAAGATGTCGTCAATAACCAGAAATATTAATCATTTCATTCATATATAGGATTTTATTTTGGCGGGTTTCCCCTGGAAGCTGTCAGGTTGTGAAGGAGATCCTGACCCTGCAGAGCTCATCACCTCCATCAGAGGGACGCACCCAGCGCTCTCTGCCCAGACGGAGGCTGTTTACTGGGGCAGGAGGACTGACCGGGCTTCATGGAGCGGTCTATTTCTAAGAGTTTTAGAGTTTTTGAATCAAACTCTGCTTAAAAAGCTACAGTCTGCAAATGATGGTGCTTCCATTTCTACCTTAAACAGCTGATTGGCTGAAATGTGAAACGTGAAGTCCGACGTTCAGGCTTTGTTCTCAGCTCTGCTCACAGCTCACCGTCCATTATCTGTGTGAGTGTGTCCAGAGGACTGAGGACTGAATCTGGGTCAATGTGACAGCGACATCCGAGCGAGGATTCAGGCTCCATGCCAACAACTGAGGCAGGAGATACGGACTGCTGAAAGGTTTGACCACAAAGACGACAAAGACAGTCCTGCAGAGTCTTTGATCTGTCTTTAAGCAGTCTTTAATCTGATCTATTAGTTTTATTATTTCTTTTATTGTTTCCCGTGTGCATTAGTCTCCACTTTGTATTCGTACCAACTTGTTGTGCTAAACAAATAAAGGTTGATTGAAGCTCAGACTAACTTTAAGGTGGTATGACAGAGAGTGGTACTGAAGTGTGACAGACTCGCCTCGTTGCCAATGACGTCGATCTTGTGCTGCACCTGGGGAACCCACTGACGCACGATGGCGAACAGCTCGGGGATGGTGGTCCGAGGGTCCATGAGGATCTCCAGACAGGCCGGGTCATTGGGGTCGAAGAAGGTGAAGGCTGGAGACGGGTGGAGGAAAGTTAGAGGCGAAGCCAGAAGGAGAAGAAGACAGTGGATTATTGGTTCTGTCTCTGCAGTCTGAGCTGAACCTGAGCAGGTTTCATTCAGTCAGAGAGCGAGGACGAGCTGCAGACTCATGATGGACACACACGCACACACACACACACACACACACACACTCACACACACACACACACACACACACACGCACACTCACACACACACACACACACACACACACACACACACACACACGCACACACACACACACACACACACACACACGCACACACACACACACACACACACACACACACACACACACTCACACACACACTCACAGTGTATAATGGGGTCGGCCTGCTCTGATGAATACTGATGAGCCGGGTTCATCTGTTCGTTAATAACAACTCTGAACATTCACATGACTTTTATTTTGAAAGGGTTTCTTTGTAAACCTGTGACAGACGGCGTGATTTTAAGGTGGTATGATGTACCACAGTCTGGTCAGAGGGGGACAGTGTTATGGATATAAGGTGGTATGAGGAAATGAGAGTGTGTATTTAAGGTGGTCTAACAGCGTGTATTTAAGGTGGTATGACAGTGTGTATTTAAGGTGGTATGACAGTGTGTATTTAAGGTGGTATGACAGTGTTTTTTTAAGGTGGTCTAACAGCGTGTATTTAAGGTGGTATGACAGTATATGTGTAAGGTGGTATGACAGTGTGTATTTAAGGTGGTATGACAGTGTGTATTTAAGGTGGTCTAACAGCGTGTATTTAAGGTGGTATGACGTACAGTAGTCTTTGGGCAGCGGTGCCTGGGCGGACGGGTGCACCATGGCTCGGCGCCGTGGCTCGTGTACCGGACTCTGGTACTCGGACACTGACAGCGGCTCGGGCTCGGGCTCGGCCTCGTGCTCCTCTCCGGTCGGAGCGTCCTCCTCTTCCTCCCGCTCCTCTCTGTCCTCCTCCTGCTCGTCGTCCTCCTCGTCGTCGACCTCCGCCCTCTCCTCGCCCTCCCTCTCCTCTTCTAGCTCATATTCCCCCTCGTCTTCGTCCTCTTCTTCCTCCTCTTTCTCCTCTTCTTCTTCTTCCTCCTCGGTCAGGACCTCCTCCTCCTCTCTCTGGACTCTCCCCTCCTCCTGCTCCTCCCGGTCGTGCCTCTCCTTCTCCTGCGCCTCCAGGTTCTCCTCTTTGGTCATTATGGGGATGTTCAGCTGGGCCTGAGAGAGAGGAACGAAAGTTTGAAAGACAAAATATTTTACAGCATATTTACAGAACGTTACAGGAGACCCGGAGCTCTGCGAGTTCTCTGGAGAACCTGTTTATCTTCAAGAACCTTTTGTATGGTCACGGTTACAGCAGACTTTGTAAGACTGATCCCTGCTTCTTTAAGTCGACCCGACTCTGCTGTTATTCATGCATAGCTCTTCAGGTCCGACAGCTGGCCTGTCTGAACCGGGTCCGGTCCTCATGATCCAGCACACAGTTCCACTGACGGTGTGGTGAGGACTCGTGGACCGGGTTCATGTGAAACGAGGTGTTCTTCTCGTTTTCTCTGTTTCTGCTCTGCATCACCAGACGGCAGCTAAATTTAGCTCAGGAGAGAGAGAGTGTGTGTGTGTGTGTGTGTGTGTGTGTGTGTGTGAGGTAGAACGAAGAGGAAGAAGCTAATTGACCTGCTTATAATGGCAGCAGCTAAAGAGGCTAATGCTAACGCCGCCTGTCCGTCATTAGCTGCCGACAGGCCCGACTGGATTAAATCTACTCTCCACTTTAGCAAATGGACGAGATGCTGAACTCCATCCAGCAGCCACTCCCTCCGTCATCGAGCATCCGCCTCCTCCTCCGTCGTCCGAGGAGGAAGGAAAGGAAAGGAGGAAACAGGCAGCTGAATTCATGAGCTTACAGATTCATAAACACGGTCAGCCCCACACAACAACAACATAGATCCTGATGGAGTGCTGACATCAGCCAATCAGCAGTGACTCAGTGAAGGAGCCCGCCCGTGCAGGTGGTCGGGTTGGTTCAGGTTCAGGTTCAGATAGTTTTGTCGGTTCGCCCACGCTGCACCTGCAGCAGGCTTCACTGCAGAGCGAGAACACGCTGACCCGTCATCACGTGTGGCCATTTCACAGTCCTGCCACATGACGATGGCGTCCTCTAACACGGCAGCAGAAACAGTTAAACCAGCGACGTCCGACACGCTGCCCGCCCTGCAGGTCGACGGAGGCACATGAGGCAGAGTTCGCACACAAACAGCAGCTCTGTTGTTTCTTCATGTGAGTCAGCTGCTGTCTGCAGCAGCTACATGCTAGGCTAACAGTTGCTGTCAGTTGCATCAGACGCTCACAGACAGATTCTGATCACAAATGTCTGATTCCTCCTGATCTCAGAGCAGCTAAACATCAGAGATCACATGAACACACCACGCGCCTCCTCTCCCGGCGTGTGTGTACATCATATACTTTATATAATCGGCGGCAGGCTCAGCTGGCTCATTCCTGCCTGAACAGAACTGAAACTCATCAGAACTCAAACAGGACTCAGCCGAGGCCACAACAAAGGTTACGCAACATGACCGTGTGAGTCAGCACGGACGGAAGAGGAACACACGATTATGAAACATGAAAGTGTGAAGCAGTGAAGAGACGTGCGCCATAACAAACAATACACTCAGATCATCTGACATAATAAGGCTGTGATGATGATGATGATGATGATGATGATGTCAGTTTTCTTTGCACACTTCCTTAATCAGTTCATTTCAGAACAATTCCACATCACAGATTCTGAATCATCATTTCTGTGCAGGACTTTCTTTCTTTCTGAGCGGAGCCTCGATGGTTGAGCACACTCAGACCTTTAACTCAGGAGGCCAGAGGCTGCGCCTGGACCGGAGTATCAGAAGACTGTGGCCCTGAACGCCTCGTCAGTTTGACAAAGATGGAGTAAGTTATTTAACAGCCTGTGAGTGTCTGACATGAAACAAGAGATTTATGACACACAGTCAGTATTAACGTGAGTAGCCTAATAATACGTGTCCTGATAATGGGGCAGTTATATTAAATATATGTTAAATGGATACAAACTTGTGTTATCTTCATTCTTTTTATCCATGGAGCACGTTTTCTTGCGTCAGTGGAGTATTTTTGGTTGTTTATGGATATTCATATTATGCAGATATCATAGCCGGTGCATTCAGTGACCTTGTACTAAATTAGCCAAACGCTGAGCAGAAATGAAAGTGAGTGAAACAGACGTGAAGGAAAGATGAAGACAGAAGAAATCCACGACACACACGGCAGGTGGAAACAGGAGCATCACCGTGAGTAGCCTAATAATGTAGTATTAAATATTCGGATAATGGGATTGTAATATTGAATTTCTATTGAATGAATATAAATGTATCATTATTGATTGATTGCTTTCCTCCTTGGGAGCATTTTGTTTTGCATCCGTGGAGCATTAATGGATATTTATGGTTTCTGGATGAGATGTTTAACATTAATAATGACCTACAGTCTCTGGTTTCACAGACTGAGGATCAGCTCCCAGTGGGAATACTGGCCGAGCTGGAAACCACCATGATAACCAACAAGAAGCTGCTCTGAGCCCCGCACACCCCGCACAAAACGCTCGTTTCACGCGTCTATCGGCTGGTTTTGGATGATTTGAAGGATGCGTGAACACCATGTGATGGTTACCAGCAGGTTGTGAGAGGCGGAGGAGGAGGGAGGCCATGGCATCCTCCTCCTCCTCCTCCTCCTCTCCCATCAGCCTCCATTTTACAACAGCTGAGACACAAAATCCGCAAAAACACGAATAAAACGAGGCACGCAGGCTCCCGCACAGCTTCACCTCGAGCCTGACGGAGACGTTCGTGATGCGTGAGAGTAAAAAACACGGATTCAAACTGCGACAGCTCCGGTTGGAGCTTTGTGCCAATCTGCGTAGTAAAAAAACAGACTGAAAAAAACGCCCCAATGCCAAACAATGAAACCACGCACACACACACAACACACGCAGCTCGGATCGTTCCGGCCACGCATCGGCCACGCACGGTGCCCGTTTGAACAGGCTGTCAGTGCAGATCATAAGAAGAAGAAGAAGATGTTTATTAGACGCTGAACAGCGCCTCCGCATCTCCTCCATCTTCAAACACACACACACACACACACGCACACACACACCACATCACGCACCGACCCGCATCAGGCGGCGCGAACACGCCTGCGGACACAGATGAAGAAGGTGTTTTTACCTGATAACCAGCCGCTGGTTGATGGTCGGTGATGAGCTGCTCTCCTCTCTGACCAACAGCGCTGACAGCACGGATGCTCTGCTCTCTCTCCCGCTGTGTGCACGCCTCTCTCTCTCTCTCTCTCTCTCTCTGCTCGTGTCACTGGAGCTTTAAAGGCGCCACACACTGAATAATAAATATTAAAATATAGAATTATAGAAATAGAATAAACATTCAATAAATTCACAACATGAAGCACAAACAGAAACTTAATGAACCTTTCTACCATAAATATCATATTTATAATAATAACAACATTATTTGAATGACTCTGGGATTTACAGAGTCTCCTGAGGGACAGTGAAGTAAACAGCCTCCAGCTGTAGCTGCTGTTAGCTCATGTTAGCTCAGTTTGTTAGCTGCTGTTAGCTCATGTTAGCTCAGTTTGTTAGCTGCTGTTAGCTCAGTTTGTTAGCTGCTGTTAGCTCAGTCTGTTAGCTGCTGTTAGCTCATGTTAGCTCAGTTTGTTAGCTGCTGTTAGCTGCTGTTAGCTCAGTTTGTTAGCTGCTGTTAGCTCAGTCTGTTAGCTGCTGTTAGCTCATGTTAGCTCAGTCTGTTAGCTGCTGTTAGCTCATGTTAGCTCAGTTTGTTAGCTGCTGTTAGCTCAGTCTGTTAGCTGCTGTTAGCTCATGTCTCCGTGCTGTCACTGCACACGGCTCCTGATGCTGAGTGTCCGTCTGTCAGTGCTGACCTCTGTGTTCACACCCAGTGCACACTGCCCTCCTGTGGTCACTGCGTGCAACCACATGTGTGTGTGTTTTAAACGGTGCAGTCACGGTGTGGACGCTTCATCAGCTAATTCAAATAAATGTTGAGCAGGGCGTCACAGACGGTACCTGCAGCTCTGTGTGTCTGCACACTTTTATTTTGAAATGCTGTTTTCTTGTAAATAACGTTTGTTATTTGTACAAAATAAACATCTGCAGACTATTTTTTAAATTTTAATTTTATTTCAGAGAATGAACAATAACCAGCAGGCACACACACACACATCGTACACTGTGTGTCATCAACTCTTCACTCTGCCACCCAAAGATGAATCTAAACTAACAAAGACGATGAACTTTGAGTGAAGGACAACAGAGAGATATATTTTATATATTCTATATATTTGTATCCTTTGAACAGTCAAATCTCAGTAAAACAAACAGCGACAGTCATACAGTAACTCTTAGAAATATAAAGACCTGAGGCACGCCCAACAAAGGCGACAGATATCTGCATTTCTCTAACAAAGTCTGTTACAGTAATCTGTATCCTGCATGTTATGTATTGATTATAATGCATCTTTATGAGAAGCAGCAGCAGTGCAAACAGTTCCCCATAAAGCAGCATTATGAAATCTGATCTGTGACACTGTGAAGTTCTGGTGTATGAGCTGTTACATCATTATGTATCTACATCTGACCCAGCACTAAATATGTTACCATGGTGATGGCCAAGCCCACAAAATAAGATGTATTAACATAAACATATAGCTGACTTGTCTCTCATCAGACAGCATAGACGCTCTGCACATGTCTGCCTGTCTGTGTGTCTGTCTGTCTGCCTGTCTGTCTGTCTGTCTGTCTGCCTGCCTGTCTGTCTGCCTGTCTGTCTGTCTGTCTGCCTGCCTGTCTGTCTGTCTGTCTGTCTGTCTGTCTGTCTGCCTGTCTGTCTGCCTGTCTGTCTGTCTGCCTGTCTGTCTGCCTGTCTGCCTGCCTGTCTGTCTGTCTGTCTGTCTGCCTGTCTGTCTGCCTGTCTGTCTGTCTGTCTGTCTGTCTGCCTGCCTGTCTGTCTGTCTGTCTGTCTGTCTGTCTGTCTGCCTGTCTGCCTGTCTGTCTGTCTGCCTGTCTGTCTGCCTGTCTGTCTGTCTGTCTGCCTGTCTGTCTGCCTGTCTGTCTGTCTGCCTGTCTGTCTGCCTGCCTGTCTGCCTGCCTGTCTGTCTGTCTGTCTGTCTGCCTGTCTGTCTGCCTGTCTGTCTGTCTGCCTGTCTGCCTGCCTGTCTGTCTGTCTGTCTGTCTGTCTGCCTGTCTGTCTGTCTGCCTGTCTGCCTGCCTGTCTGTCTGTCTGTCTGTCTGTCTGCCTGTCTGTCTGCCTGTCTGTCTGTCTGCCTGTCTGCCTGCCTGTCTGTCTGTCTGTCTGTCTGTCTGCCTGTCTGCCTGTCTGTCTGCCTGTCTGCCTGCCTGTCTGTCTGTCTGTCTGTCTGTCTGTCTGCCTGTCTGCCTGTCTGTCTGCCTGCCTGCCTGTCTGCCTGTCTACAGCTCACACAAAGATGCTGAGCAGCCAAGCTCACTATTTGAAGACCAGAACCTGAATTCCGGGTAGACCGGCTGAGTGAATGTGCAGTGGAAGGTGTGCAGGTGCTTCAGCCCTTTAGGTAACACTACGAGGAAGGACAGAACGCCAGCAGGCCAGTCCAAATACACCCCGACTCTGTGAGAGGCAGAGCGACAGATCTGCTTCTCTGCTTTGTTATTGGACAGGACTGAGTACGTGTCCTTAGAGCAGAGCAGCATCCAGGACCTGTTTCCGACCCTGCTGTGCTTACTGGTCCCGCTGTAAGTTACACCTATAGAAACAGATCCTTTCCACTCGACCTCCCAGTAACAGCGACCAGTCAGAGCGTTTCCACACAGGACTCGTAGCTGCTGGTTTGACTGCTGCTCCTGCCACTTTGCCCCTCTCACCTCCTTGTTGTCCTGAGACAGAATCAGGTCGATATCGGCTGAGTCTGGGTCCAGTGTGAGAGAACCGGCATCTGATGGAGAGAAGACAGGAGAAGGTTTCATCCATCCTGTGCACTGAAATACCTCAGAAATGTAAGGTCTGAACTTTGTATTTTAACTGAATTCAGTTGGTTTGAGCTTTTCACAACATGTCAGGACTCTGAATGAAGCGCTCGGCTGTAGTTCAGGGAACTCTCTTTTAAAAATTATTTGAACGGTAAGGCTTGAATGAATGATGTCACTTACACTTCCTCAGAAATGGTTTCAGCCTGTTGGGTCCTCCACCATCCACCCTGAGGTCAGAGGTAAACCACGTCACACCACACACACACACAACACACACCGCCATGTTTGACAATGACCTGTTATCTCTACATGACAGTTTGGCCGTCCATACCTGACAGTGTTCAGTCTGCAGAGGGGGTCCTCCACTGCAGCAGAGAGCAGCTGCACTCCCAGGTCTTCTGGGTGATTGTACCTCAGGTCCAGCTGTCTCAGACAGAAGGGGTTGGATCTCAGAGCTGAGGCCAGAGAAGCACAGCCTTTCTTCGTGACCTGACAGCCCACGAGGCTGCAAACAAAACACACACAGCACGCTTCCATATTAAGTTAAGACAGACGAGTCTTAGCTCAGTTCCTCGTGAGCTTTGAATCCTAAATCGCTAAACTTTTAAACTTTCAATAAACTGGCAGAAGGTTTCAGGTGTTACAAGTCTGATGTAATCAGATGAATTCAGTCTGATCATGGCTGCAGGTGAGTGAACTGTGACCTGAGAGATTTCAGCTGACAGTCACAACTTCCCAGAGCAGCACAGAGCTGCATCACTCCTGAATCGCGCAGGTCGTTGTTACTTGTATCAAGCACTCTCAGAGGAGACGATTTCGAGCTGAGAACTGAAGCCAGACATCCACAGCTCCTCTCCGACAAACCACACAAGCTCAACCTGGAGAAATCATTTTTAATCAGTGAGAAAAACTGAACCAGAAACAGAAGAGTGTCATCGGCATGGTGACAAATACTGCTCAGCCTGAGCTGACCTGAGAGTTTTCAGTTTGCAGTGTGGACTCCGTAGTCCAGGTGAGATTAGCTCCACGCCTGAATCCCTCACATTGTTCATACTCAGATCCAGCTCCGTCAGACTGGTAGTCGTGTAGCTGAGAACTGAAGCCAGAAATCCACAGCTTTTCTCTGTCAGACAGCAGTTAACCAGCCTGTAATACAAAAACATGATAATGGTCACAGACAAAGAGCTGAGTCCATGGAAGTGATGGGAAATTATGATGAGAAGTTCTCTTACAAGATTGACAAGGATGCCATGCCAAGTACAAGAACAAGCAGAGAGTATCTCTGCAAGTGGTAAACTGATCTAACCTGAGAGCTTCCAGTTTGCTGAGCGGCTTGATCAGTCCATCACAGAGCAGGCGAACTCCCGAGTCCATCAGGACGTTGTAGTTCAGGTCCAGATTTCTCAGGCTGGAGAACTTTGAGCTGCGGACTAATGAGAGCTCCACGCAGCACCTTTCCGTGAGACTGGTGTGATTCAACCTAACAACATTTCAACCACTCAGTGAGTATGCGATATAAAGACAAGACAACCAGCATCAAGCTTCATCTAACCTCAGAGTTTCCAGTTTACAGTTTGAACTGTCCAGGCCAGTGCAGAGCTCCCTCACTCCTGACTCCTGCAGGTCGTTGTTACTCAGGTCCAGCTCTGTCAGGTCACAGGACTGCGAGCTGAGGAATGATGCCAGGACTGTACAGCTTATCTCTGACAGGTTACAGCCACTCAGCCTGGAGAAGAAGTAACGAGGATAAAGCAAAGTACAACAGAAGAAGACATCAGTGCATTTTGTGTATTACATCTTTCAGGATTCATGTGTGTATATATGTATTTATTGGGCCTACAGAGCTTTCTTGGAGGCTTTGACCACTGGCACCAGCCTGAGAAAACCCTCCTCAGAAGCAGAGAACTTCTTCAGGTCAAACACGTCCAGATCTTCTTCTGATGACAGTAAGATGAAGACCAGGGCTGACCAATGAGCAGGAGAGAGTTTCTCTGGTAAGAGTCGGCCTGAAGTCAGGTACTGCTCAATCTCTGCCAGCAGAGAATGGTCCTTCAGCTCATTCAGACAGTGGAACAGATTGATGCTTCTCTGCGGAGACAGATTCTTCCTGATCATCTTCTTGATGTACTGGACTGATTTCTGGTTGGTATGCGAGTTACTGCCCTTACGTTTTAACAGACCTCGTAGGAGAGCCTGATTGGTTCCCAAAGAAAGACCCAGCAGGAAACGAAGGAAGAGATCCAGGTGTCCATTGGGACTCTCCAATGCCTTGTCCACAGCAGTCTGGTAGAAGTGTAGAGATGCATTCTTGAACAGTTCAGACCATTTCGATTTTGATTGCACCTCAGACAGCAGGTTGACTCCAGAGTTGATGAAGGTCAGATGGACATGAAGAGCAGCCAGAAACTCCTGAACACTCAGATGGACGAAGCAGAACACCGTGTGCTGGTACAGTCCTCTCTCCTCTTTAAAGACCTGTGTGAACACTCCTGAGTACACTGAGGCTGCTCTGATATCGATGCCACACTCTGTCAGGTCTGATTCATAGAAGATCAGGTTTCCTTTCTGCAGCTGCTCAAAAGCCAGTTTTCCCAGAGACTCAATCATCTTCCTGCTCTCTGGACTCCAGTGTGGATCTGTCTCAGCTCCTCCATCATACTTGATGTTCTTCAGTTTGCACTGAACCACCAGGAAGTGGATGTACATCTCAGTCAGGGTCTTGGGCAGCTCTCCTCTCTTTCTGGTTTTCAGCACATCCTCCAGAACTGTAGCAGAGATCCAGCAGAAGACTGGGATGTGGCACATGATGTGGAGGCTTCGTGATGTCTTGATGTGGGAGATGATTCTTCTGGCCTGCTCCTCATCTCTGAATCTCTTCCAGAAGTACTCGTCCTTCTGTGGGTCAGTGAACCCTCTGACCTCTGTCACCATGTCAACACAGTCAGGAGGGATCTGATTGGCTGCTGCAGGTCTTGTGGTTATCCAGAGGCGAGCAGAGGGAAGCAGTTTCCCCCTGATGAGGTTTGTCAGCAGCACATCCACTGAGGTGGACTCTCTAACATCAGTCAGGGTCTCAGTGTTGTGGAAGTCCAGAGGAAGTCGACACTCATCCAGACCGTCAAAGATGAACACAACCTGGGGCTTGTCAAAGTTGTAGGTTCCTAATTTTTTGGTTTCAGCGAAGAAGCGACGAAGAAGTTCCACCAAGCTGAACTTTTTCTCTCTCAGCACATTCAGCTCTCTGAAAGTGAATGGAAACATGAACTGTATGTCCTGGTTGGCTTTGTCTTCAGCCCAGTCCAGAGTGAACTTCTGTGTTAAGACTGTTTTCCCAATGCCAGCCACTCCCTTTGTCACCACTGTTCTGATTGGTTCATCTCTTCCAGGTGAGGCTTTAAAGATGTCTTCACACCTGATGGTTGTTTCTGGTCTGTCTGCTTTCCTGGATTCTGTTTCGATCTGTCTGACCTCGTGTTCGTCGTTGACCTCTGCAGTCCCTCCCTCTGTGATGTAGAGCTCTGTGTAGATCTGCTTCAGGAGGGTTGGGTTTCCTGCTTTAGCAATGCCCTCAAACAAATACTGGAACTTCTTCTTCTGATTAGACTTGAGTTTACGTTGGCAGATGATGGAGTCAGTTTCTGAATGGACAAACAACATCACAGGGCGGATGTTACAATATAAAAAAACAAAAATGGCAATGTCTTATTATTATGTAACCAAAGTCCCATGCTCGACTTGCTGCTCAGTCTGACATGGAGCTAAAATTACTCTATTACATACAAAAGTAAAAGGTTTAGCTTCACCTTCGTCTGAAACAGATGCCTCACCAACGCATTTACATTGTTGTCTGGTTGCAGTTCTGACTTTAACAGCAATATTTATTCGCCAATGACAACTTGGAAACTGTTACTGTGGGGCCCTGGTGAGGAAGCTGAGGAAGCTTCTTTAGCTTGGACTGGGCTGCATGCTGTCAATGCTGGTAACAAGTTAGTATGTTAGCTGGCTAAGCTAGATGACTGAGTTATCTTCACTGACACGTTCATATCTTCAGACATTCCTGCAGTTAAAGATTTTTTTAACCCTCCAGGAACTGTGTGGGTTTGAGATGTCCTCATTTACTATACACCTTGTTAGATAAATGTTACCATTTCTAGGAGGTTTCATTCGCCGCAGAGAATCGGCCAGCTCCTCCTGATCCATTTCCATCAGGACGTTTATTGTGATCTTCATAAATGCGTTTCTGCTGTTCTTCCTGTTCTTCGGCTCCTCGTCCTCCTGCCTAACCTCTAAACATTCTGGGTCATCTGAACTCAAAACCCTCTGAATCCTCTTCAACTCGTTCCTCACAAACATGACAATGTTCTCCTCAAGCAACTGAAACAGAAAATCATGCAAATTAAAATCTGATGCTAATATCAGAGAATCCAGCATCCACTGGATTAAACAGCGGCAGATGTGTAGTTTTGCATTCACGTACTATAAATATGGAGTTCAGGTCTGGTTGATTCTTCCAGGGGGGCTGACCTCCGGAAACCTCAGACTTGTCCTGAAGGTCTCTGTAAAGGAACATGATGCATAATGTGTTGCTGTAACCTACACACTCATGAGGGTATTATAATTATAATAGTGGAGTCAGGCAGTGGTAGAAGGGGAACAATGAGTCCCAGAAAGAAATTCTGCATCTCATGACCGAGAAACTGATTTTCATTGGGTTGTACCTTTTTCCCGGACATCCATCTTTGAATGTTAGAGGTTCAGACTTTGACTGGTCACTCTTCATGGACACACAGCTGGGTTCAGGGGACTCTGCTTTCTTCTCACGGATCCTAAAAGTAACACAGGATGGTCATCTCAAACTTAGAAAACCTTTTCTGGTTTAAACATGTGACAAATGTCAATAAAAGCTTACTTCTTTTGGGAAGGGGGACGTCCATCTTTGAATGTTAGAGGCTCAGACTTTGACTGGTCACTCTTCATGGACACACAGCTGGGTTCAGGGGACTCTGGTCGCTCCTGATTGGTCCTGAAAGAAACACAATGAACATCTCAAACTTAGAAAACCTTTTCTGGGTGTTTAAAGATACAAACAATGTGACAAAAGTCAGTAACAACTTACTACCCTTGGGAAGGGGGGCGTCCATCTTTGAATGTTAGAGGCTCAGACTTTGACTGGTCACTCTTCATGGACACACAGCTGGGTTCAGGGGACTCTGCTTTCTTCTGACGGATCCTGAGAGAAACAGAATCTGCATCAAAATCTTTTCTGGATGTTTAAAGATACAAACAATGTGACAAAAGTCAGTAACAACTTACTACCCTCGGGAAGGGGGGCGTCCATCTTTGAATGTTAGAGGCTCAGACTTTGACTGGTCACTCTTCATGGACACACAGCTGGGTTCAGGGGACTCTGGTCGCTCCTGACTGGCCCTGAAAGAAACACAATGGACATCTCAAACTTAGAAAACATTTTCTGGGTGTTTAAAGATACAAACAATGTGACAAAAGTCAGTAACAACTTACTACCCTTGGGAAGGGGGGCGTCCATCTTTGAATGTTAGAGGCTCAGACTTTGACTGGTCACTCTTCATGGACACACAGCTGGGTTCAGGGGACTCTGCTTTCTTCTGACTGATCCTGAAAGTAACACAGGATGGTCAAAACAGTGATGATGGTACTAAAAAGAGAGACTGTCTTAAGCAGTCTTAATCAGATCTTATGTTCTATCAAATCCAGTCTCTTTAATGACCACACACTAACCACACTCTGGTTATTGTCCTAAACTTTGTCGGTTCTGGAAGGGCCAAACAGCACATTCGACCTTGTTTTTCATTGGGTTTTGCGGAAAGCACCGAGACACTGACACGTGACCTGTTCTGATATTTAGACCAAAGGATTCGTTCTCTAAAGATAAGCGAGCCAGCCATGTGCAGACTGAGCTGGAACAACCAGCAAAACGAGTCAGTTACAGCACGTGTCTTCATCAGTTTCAAACTCTGACTTCTTATCAGTGGAGTGATGTCCATCTTTGAAAGCACTGCTCTCACTCTGCTCACTGTTTTTCTGTTCATGATTTTAATTTAATAACCTGTTTGAAGCCTTCTTGTGTTTTAACCTTTCACCTTACTCAATCACATGAAAATATTTCATGTATGGAGTAATCACAACACACTGGAAACGCCTGACTAGCATACCTTTTCTTGTTGGAACATGCGGCCCCACCTGTAAGTAAAAGTAGAGAACGGAAGTCTTTTTGGATTGACGACATCATGAATTATTTATTCCATTAAAATATCATAGAGCTGATTATACTCAAAAAGAAGAAAATCCATTTAAAGAGACTGTAATTAGAAGAACTCCCCAAATTAAACAACGTAAAGCTTACTTGAGTTTTTCCTTTTGGTGTCTTTCATCCCGGTAGGTCATTTGTGTCTTGAAGATGTCTGACGGACTGAAGAAAAGACTTTTATGACAATCTTAGTGGGATGAATAAAAGTTACATCCACAGTCCATGAATGAGACAGTCCTTTATGAGTCCTCTGCATCTGCAGGCTCCTGTTAAACTCTATCGAACTCTGGACCTGTCGAACTGGTCTGATGAGTGCACTGAAACAGAGAACACAGATTGGGTGACTTCATCCTCAGACTCTATATGCAGTATCTATATGCATGCAGTCTACATTCTTCTTTAAATGTTTGGAGTTTTTGAACCTTTGTTTAAAGGTAGCGGCTGAAGAATGACAGGAAAGTGTGAACAGAGAGGGAATGACATGCAGCAAAGAGGTTTGAATCAATCCCTGTATATCACATCAGCCTGCAGACACAGGGCACTATAAGGCACTTCCATTATCACATAACCAAAACAGAAAAATCAGTTAAAGATCCGCTAACAGGTTCCTCCCAAACTGGTATTTTGCCAGAGCACATGCCTTTAGGAACGTACCTGTACATGTTCTACCTGAAAAATACAAGCCACTGTGCACAGAACAGGTGTGTGAAATAAATCCTGTTTTTAAACCAAGAAGACTTCACACAGTTGAAGACATTTTGTCCTGCTGGTAGACATAATGTGACAGAGGAGCCACTAGTGTGTACACTTTGATGGAATTAGAGATGTGCACCAGGTGTTTTAATCACATCAAGCTTGTAGTTTGTAGGTGACAGGGAGCACATGATGCTTAATGTACTTATCTTTTTAATTTGGCTTTTACTTGAAAGATTTATCTGTTTATGTCTTGTAATCTGTTGGTTAGTAGGGAGCTGCTCACTTCTTTAAACAAAGTGTCTCTTCTTCTAAGCCTGTTAAAAGTCAGATTTTAGAACAGAAAGCTGACTCTGGTCATATAAAGCATGTCATGATATATCTAAATCATTATTAGTGGATGTGTTGTCATATTTCCTGTGTTAACGTCACGAACGCGTCATCCAGGTGCTGATGACGCAAACTTTGGGCACTCTGCCCTCATCCATCATGGCCGTTTCGCGTCGCAATCGAAGGTCAGACTCATTCTTTCTTCTGATTGGACGTGACGCCACACGGCCCGCCCCCCTCGCGCTCCATGTGGCCTCTCCCTGCTCTGATTGGCCCCCCTCGCCTGCCACTCAAACCACCCTCCAGCCAATCGGGTGCGTTTGTCCTCTCCACTTCACGTTCGCCGGCAGCTCGCGCCGCTACTCTCCAACATGTCGGCTCCGTGTGTCTTCCCCATGTGTGTGCGCGCGAGCCGCGGCCTGCTGAGGCTCCGGAGCGGGGCGGCGGGCGCCTCCTCCCCGGCCCTGGTGGACATCGTCCGGACACTCTCCACGGACAAGCCGCCGGCCGGAGCGGGCAGCGCGACGGGCGGGCTGGCTCAGGCTATCCTCCAGGAGAGGCTCCAGCAGGTGAGCAAGCTAACCGCCTCTGGGTGCGCTCGATTTGTTCAAGTGTTCGACCTGTCGGAGCGAACACGCCTCACAGGAGAGGTCGGACGCGTAACCCCGCCCACGCGACGTGGTCATGTGAATCAAATCGGAGGCTCCTCCTGTGACATTCCCAGCCTCAGGTTGGAGTCAAAGCTAGCTCATTTCTTACACCTTTATGTGGCGGACACGCAGCGGGAGGCGGTGTTTAGTGTCTGTGTGTGTGTGTCCGCTTCAGGGACGTTAGTTTCCCGCCCCTCGCTGCGGTGTGTCCCGCTGTCCGCTGTATGAATGACAGGTTAGCGAGCTAACGTTAGCATGCGAGTGTGTGCACCGCCCATGAGAGACACGCCGGTGTGACTGAGCTGTGACAGTTAGCATGTGGTTAGCATCAACTCTGAGGTTATATCATCTCCACACACACACACACACACACACACACACACACACACTGGGCTAATGACGAAGCTGTGTTTTATCAGTCGGAGCTGTTGGAGGTGTCACAGTGTTCAGCCAAGGTTTGTTTGGTTTGAAGGTCAGACCTCCTCCTCCTCCTCCCCCTCCTCCTCCTCCTCCTCCACCCTGCGTCAGTTCAAACCCCAAATCTAACACACACACACACACACACGCACACGCACCATGTGTGTGTGACATGTTGCTAATATGTAAGATAAATCCTCTTAAACCTCACAGACCGTTAGCCACCCGCAACGTCCTCTTCACTCTCTTCTCCTCTGACATTATGTCTGTAGAGCCCGGCTAACAGACTGAGCTAACAGCAGCTAACATGAGCTAACACAACGAGCTAACAGTATCTAACATGAGCTAACAAACCGAGCTAATATGAGTTAACAAACGGAGCTAAATTTAGCTAGCACTAGCTTATAAACAGAGCTAACATTGTCTAACAGCAGCTAACAGACTGAGCTAACGTTAGCTAACAGCAGCTACAGTTAGCTGTGAAACGTGTCATGTGACGTTCAGATCTTAATTAAGTTAACCTCCAATGAAGTGATCGTCAGGTCTGTTAGCAGTGATCTGAGCCGACTGACTCAACCTGACACGTTAACACTCGGTCCAACATCAGCGATACGATAATGAGCTAACGAGATTAACGATCACGTCTCCTCCGATACTTTATGCTGCTGGCGTGAAACCAGCCAATCAGCTTCCAGCTGTCAGTTATGGCTGCCGTCCTGCTTTGACTGTGTCAACAGTGTGAGGACGCAGTCAGAGCTGCAGTCGCTCTGTTATAAACCACCAAAACAAAAAGGAAAAATTATGGGAATTTTCCAAGTTGGAAACTTTCCATGAGAACTAATGTGACCAGTTAAATCAAATATAGTTGGGGAAAACATATTTTAGCATAATCTTGACTAAAACAACCAGATTTCATGCAGGTGGTCTTGAATATCTGCTCTTCCC
The DNA here is from genome assembly GCA_023373845.1 of Nibea coibor. Classification (NCBI taxonomy): domain Eukaryota; kingdom Metazoa; phylum Chordata; class Actinopteri; family Sciaenidae; genus Nibea; species Nibea coibor. Next base: position 1,028,177 of record CM041716.1, on the reverse strand, counting down.
ATGGAGTTTGTGATTTGGAATATTTCAAAGTTCCCCAGCTTAACTTCCCTCTTCATGTGGTTAAGAGTAATTCATGAGCCACCATCAAATGTCTTCTTTAAGGACGCAGATGAGACAAAGCACACGTCCAGAATGAAAGAGACTTTGACTGTCATCGTCTGTTTGTATTTTTTGTCCAGGGTCAGCCTCCTCCGGAGGGAGGCGAGGGGGAGAAGGAGAAGGACAGAGAACAGACGGAGGACAAGCAGAAGCAGAAGGAGAACACGGCCTACGCTAAGAAGATGGTGGTCCGGCTGGCGGGGCTGATGGGACTCGGCGGCGCGGTCGGCATGGTTTATATATTCGGTGAGTGTCTGTTGATACGCAGGTACGCTGACCTCGGCCTCGGTGGTGGCAGCAGTGATGGAGGAGGTGAGGATGGAGGTGTAGAAGTGCACCATCACTGTCTCTGGCAGGTTGAATTTCTTCAGCTGCCAATCAGTCAAACCGTAACAGAAAACAAACAAATGTTCCAGATTCACGTCTTCAGAAACTTTCCAACAGTCACACAAACTAAACATTAAGTAATTAATGAGTAATCATTAAATAAAGGTCAGTTTGTCAAATAGGAACTCGATCTGAACCCCCCCCCCCCCCCCCCCTCAGCCTCTCCACCAGTGAGGGGGTAGAAGATGTTGTAAACATCGGGTGTGATTGGTTTATCGCCCCTCAGCTTCCTGTTTTAGAAGGGACGGCCCACAGGTGGGTGGAGCTAGCAGCTGTCAGTCGGAGGTGAGCGTCAGAGAAGAGTCAGACTGAGAGCGATAAAGAGGTTTAATTCTTTGGTTTGTCGGGTCCAATAAAGACGAAGTCTGAGGCGGCCGGTTGAAGAGAAGTCAGATTTAGACGTGAACTTCCTGCGAGACGTCGAGATTTTCTGGAGTTTAATCGACGGAGACTTGAAGGGATTTTCTTAATTAATCAGCCGTCAGGTAAAGATCAGCCTCAGCCCAGCAGGGACTGAGTGGACCAGTTTCTATTCTGCGTTTGGATCTTTTATCTGCTTCCTGATGATCAGACGGGCGGATGGACGGAGCTCACACAGGATGGATGTAAATCTTTTTGGATGTGCTCGTCTCATTGTGGAATATTTCTGTTTTGGATTAACGAATGGGGAATACACTTCTTGTGTGGATTATTCTGGATTATAAATTTGGAAACGTGCATGTCTTCATCTCTCTGCAGATAGGTTTGTGAAATACTTTGTGTTTCTCCCTGACGTCACGAGATTCAGGTAACGTGCAGGTTGATATTTACAGATGTCGCAAGAGTTTGAATTAAATCTGTGACCGTTCATGCGGCGATAGAAGGGAAAATATCTGCGTTTGTGTTTTTATTGAGGCTGCAGCTGATAATTATTTAATCAAACTATTTAGTGTTTATTCTATTAATTGTTGAAGATGTAAAAGTCCGTCCAAGGTTGGTGGAAACCCACAGTGACGTCTTCAGATGGCCGGATGGCGACGGGACGCTTGACTCGTTGGTTTGATCAAACATTTAATTTAACGGTGTCTGTAAACCTGAACGATGAAACTGTCCAATTCAGCCGGACAGGAAGTTGTTAAACAAACATGGGAAATCTTTGAATGAAAAGGTGACCGATCTGATCAGAGTCATGTAACTAAGAGTCGGACCTTTGGTGACTGACAGCTGTCAGCTGGCTGCAGTTTGAGGCTCCTCTCATCTGGATCTCGTCACATGACTTCAATAATATTAAAATATTGAAGCTTAAACTTGAGTGTAAAAATCTGACCATTATTTTTCTTTCTTTCTTTTTTAGGCACTAATTCAGTGGACGAACAAGGAAACGTGGTGAGTTTTCCTGTCACACACACACACACACACACCTCATTCGTCCAGGTGTGATCCTGCACACATCACCATGAGTACCTGTCAGTGCTTTGAGGTGGTGGTGGTTTAAAAAGCTTGTGTCCACACAGTGCAGTGTTACCCGTCTGTTCAGACTCACATATTCGCAGCGACCAGAGCCGAGCTCACGTGGCGGTTTGCGTCGGCACACTTCGACACGCTGCTGCGAGTTTCAGCCGGCTTTTCCTTCCCACCGCTTCCTTTTGATGTGCGCTGACGAGGTCTTCTTCCTGTTGGCGGCTGTGACGTGTGTCTGTCTGATGGAGGTGTTGGTATGGGAAAGGAAGGAGCACACTTATGTCACCTTGGCCGTCACCCTTTGTTCATCGCCATGCTGGAATAGAAGAAGGGCAGCACACTCGACAGGTAGCTGCGACATCGCGTCCGTCTGAGCTGCGAGTTTGGGAAAGTACAGGACATCAAAGGGTCCAATTATCCCACCTCCAGACACTAATGACCATCACTTCCAGTCCTCTCATGTGCCACCAACTGATGTCCCAACTGAGAAAAAGACGTCAGATTGGACCCTCGTTATCCCAGAATGTCCTCTGCACACCTGGAAAATCAAAATCAAGACTGAAATCTTCAGCAGTTGACTCACTATCAGTCTGATCACCTGGAAACTGGATCCACAAACAAAACATGGAGCCAACAATCACCCTGAATAAATATAAAAACCTGTAGAGAAGGTGAAACATGCCAAACATGCCGTTTCTGTTGTACTTTTCTTGTGTTACATAGTTTAGAATGTTAGTTTATTCATTTAGATCTTAACCAGTATGTTTTTGGTTCCCATCGGTCCTTGAAGTCCTTGAAAGTTTGTGGATTTGTGGGCAAAACAACCGAGGCCTTGAGCATCTTATTGTTTTTTGTTAGTAGTAGTAGAATAGAAGTTAGAGTTTCAGTTGATCTGTGCCGTGTTGGGTCTGAAAAGTTTTACCCAACCATCAAATATTCGGACGTCTATATTGGAAAAATGTTAAAAATGAACATTTCGTGTTTGAGCATCAACTTTTATTCTTGAACTTCAAGGTACATGATGTCAACCACATCTCAAATTCTCTGACAGCTGAAGCTGCAGAACCTGCTGATATTCTTCTTCTGAACTAGCAGCCATCAAAGTGTTTTATAAGCTGAAGATTCCTCTGTTTGGATAACAGCTGACTTCAGGTGTCTTCTACAGTCCCAGCTCTGAGCTCTGAGACAGGATCTGCTGTTGGAGGTGTTGGTCTGGGAAGACGGGCCACTTCAAAGGGCACACTTCTGCCACATTAGGGCCCTTTTGTTGGTAGTAAAGAGCCAAACTTGTCAGGATGGCTTCCTGCTGATCGGCCTTTGTCATCTTGACTTTGAAGCTGTCGGCCCGAGAAAGAAGAGTTGCCCACAGAGAGAGGATTTTTACTTTCTTTGCTCAGCCTTGGACAGCAAAAAAGACAGAAGAATGGCCTCCAACTGGAGCCTGGTCGCTTCAGGTTTGAGGGACAGTCGAGGTACCTGAAGATGAGTCTTGAGGCAAAAGGACATTCATAACTCTGTGATCGTGGGTGGTGCAAACTTATCTGTTTTATCAAACGTTGCATGGATTGAATCGGATTAGTCGATCACATTCAAGATTCAGCCCATCACAGAGTTTGTGGCCCAAAGAAGCAGCAGCTGTGGAGTGCTGACGAGGTGTGGCTGTGGGAAAGATGAAGTCTTTTGTCTCCGTTCACTTCCTTGCAGCCGGTGGACGATGGCTTTCGTCAAAGAGCACACTTATCGCGCCTTCGGACTTCCTGTGGGGAGCTCCCAACACACGACACACTTCTCAGGCGAGCGCGATGACCGCCTTGTGCCGCTCGTCAGAGCCTTCAAAAGGCACACTTATCTCACCTCCTCGCTCCTCCACTCGGGTCCTTCTCGTCTTCACAGGACATTTGCTAAACAGGACTGTGACATGTGGCGTGTGCCGGCGCTGTTTGTGAGCTGTTAGTCCGGGAAGATTACTTCAAAGGACTGTGTGTGTGTGTGTGTGTGTGTGTGTGTGTGTGTGTGTGTGTTCTCAGCCATGTTGTCTAGCCAATAAAGTCCTAAATGAATTGTTTTTAAATGTCTGACCATAGTAAAATAATTTCTACAAACCTACGCTGACATGTGCAGATGTCCTGTAATGTCCAAGAACAAAATCTTCACTTCAGTACCATCAGAAGAAAGACAACAGTTCATCAGTCGGACTGGTCGGAGCGAGTAGATCTGCTAACTCACCTCTCTGCTTTGGGGACGTGGTTACGTGTTGCATAATTTTCTGGAAGTTTCTTTTTTTAGATACTTTGACGTCTCAGAGCGCCACATAGAGCGGTGCCCTGAGAGCAGATCGGGGGGTCAGTGCCTTGCTCAAGGGCACCTCAGCTACCGGTCCGCCTTCCATGCTTTGGTCCATAGTGGACTTGAAGTTCTGGACTTCCCAAGCCGTCCCTACGGACTGAACTACTGCCGCCTCCGTTTGAGAGCGAGGCAGATAAAACGGGTCATTTAGGAGAGAGCTGACAGAGAGCTGACAACACAAAGAGTCTTTGCAGTTTGTACAAAAACAAGATAAATCTGACTTTGTGCAAGTCGATTTCTGACGTCGAATCTTGTGGTAGAAGTTGTTTGACAGTTTTCTGGTTCTTCAGCCTCGGGGTGTGAAGACATTACCTTGGACTTTCTCAGAGATAACCACAAGGACTGTCCAACAATGGACGTTCTCTTTGTTCATTGTCTCATCGGTGGACAGACAGCAGAAGGAATTTTCAGACATTTCTTTGGACTCTGAACTTCAGGATGATTCTTCACTTGGCATCAGTTGGATCCTTTGTTGAATTTCTTCTACAGCATTTTGCATTAATAAGTTAATTAACCTGTTTGATGAACGTGGGGTTAGGCGATGAGTTCTCCTCTGAAGTTTTGTGAGGATGCGGGAACCAGCAGCCGTCCTCCGCCCTCCATGCTGTATTGTAAAGATCTTTCCTTCCCATTCTCACACATTATAAACCCTCCTGGCTGTATCCTGTCTAGCCAACAGGCAGACTGCAGCACTTCAAAGCCAGGGCACACTTCTCCACCTTCCTACTCCTTCGACCCCCACCCTGACCTCAGAGGGCACACGTCCAGCTGTCAGAGGTGAAACTATGGGGAGAAGTTCTTCAAAGTGCTTCTTTGTGTTGTCCCGAACCTCTTTGGGAGTTTCTAACCTGATGAAATACAAACACTTCGTCTGCTTTGCTTTGTGTTCAGATGTGACTTGAGGGGTAAAGAAGAGTTGTTAAACCAGATCAGATTCTGGTTGACCGGGTTGGCAAAGTGCACCAGGTATCTTTGGATGTTTGGCTTCTTCTCTTTAAGTTCAGGTTCTGGAGTCAGGCTTGTGGTTTGTGTTCATTGTGTTTAGGCGGCACACTTATCTCACCTCCCTGTCCAAAGTTGGAGCTCCTTTCTGTCCATCAGTGGACACTTCGTGTCAGAACTGGACGTTTGCTCCTCTTTGTGTCAGCGAGGTGTGACAAAGTGTGCCGACCACCAAGCTGCTGCTGCTGGGTTCCCGTTCAGGCCTGATGGTGACCCGTCTGAGCACGAGCACCTCAAGATGTTTTTTAACCACGTTGTGGAGTTCAAGGAGCAAACCATCGGAAATAAGAACTTTCAGAGCACAGCGCTGCACTTCTTGTGTGTCTGTGACACCGCTGTAAGAGGAAGTCTACCACACTAAAGAAGTCTTTGTCCAGTTTCCACAGTGGGTGCGTTTGATGTGTGCACGGTCACAGATTTTGATCAGACGTTACAGAGGCAACATCACATCGGAGACTAACCACCCGTGTAGACCTCTCCTCCAGCACACCAGCTGGTTTTAATGTGATCTTAATGTTATGTCATATAGTGTACTATCATATGAAAGTGTAACATAAAGAAGAAATCATGATCTTCAGTGTGTGGAGGCTCTGTAGGTTGATCAGGGAGGTGTAATTATTCTTTAACTTCTCTGTGGGAACCAGTTCCCTCCCCGCTCTCCCAGACTGCAGCTCTGCAGTCGTATTGAGGTGTCGATGAGGTTTTAATGGCCTGTTTCACACCTCCGACCACCACCACCACCAGCAGCTGAGCTCATTTCACCCCGCATGTTAGCGTCTGGATCTTTTCTTATTTATTTTCCAGAAACTCTGGACCTTCAGTAACTTTCCTCCTCTGGTCCTGTGCAGAGTTCACTCAGAGAGTTTAGTTATGGTTTCATGAAAAGCCTCCCAGAGAAGCGTCTCTTGGCTCTGACGCTGGTGTCCACATCATGGAAGCTCCCTGTGCAGACTTCTGTAACCTCGTGGTAAATACTCCTGTTGGGGCTGGAAGTCGAGGTGTAAGAGTAGCAGCAGACTTCATGTTTCGTTGTGTCAATGTTGTAGTTTTAAATTAGATAAAGAAAGAAGGACTCGCACCACACACCCGGGTGTGTTTAAGGAGGGTTTGCAGGATTTTTTAAGGTGGACTGAGTCTGTGACTGTACGACTGTCTGTGCTCTGGCTGTTGTCTCTCAGTTTTCATTTAGTTTTAATCTTTTCATTTGTCGTTAAAATAATGAATCAACCAGCTGCACGTCTGCCTCACGGCCACCAGGTGGAGCCCTAAACCTGTCCCAGCCCTGCAGCGCTCCACCTCCTCCTCCACCTCTTACCTCCTTCTTTCCTCCTCCTTCCTTCCTCCTCAGTGTTTAGTCTCCCTCATTCTCCTTCTTCACTTTATTTCAGCTTCACCTGCAGCTCTCCTGTCGTCACATCACGCTGATCGATTATTGATCATCAGAGTTTAACGTCTCTCTTGTTTCTCCCTGACAGATTCCAGACGAGTTCGACAGAGGTGAGTGTGAACACACTGTGTGTGTGTGTGTGTGTGTGTGTGTGTGTGTGTGTGTGTGTGTTTGAATGACGGATCTGTCCACAGAGCCTCAGTGGCACTGCCAACTGCTACCAACATCCATATGCCCCATCCCATCATTCAACCCCCAACACACACACACACACAGACTGTCTAAAACCTGGACGTAGTCTCTGTGACGTCCCCGCAGACTGTCTAAAACCTGGACGTAGTCTCTGAGACGTCCCTGCAGACTGTCTAAAACCTGGACGTAGTCTCTGTGACGTCCCCGCAGACTGTCTAAAACCTGGACGTAGTCTCTGAGACGTCCCCGCAGACTGTCTAACAGTTCCTGTACTTTTGTCCATCAGGGACTTTTTAGAACCCGATCCCTGCGGTGGAAAAGTTCCTCTGAAGGTTCCTCGTCATCGGGAAAGTTCCCGCAGTGGAAACATTTCTTAAATGTCCCAAAACAGTCACATGATCCAGATGTGCTTCTTGTCATTGGACGGCAGCAGAAGCTTCGTTCAAAGGTGACGTTGGAGGAGCAGACGTGGTCGATGAGCTGAGCTCGACACGTCGATCCAAACGAGTTCTGATCACTTCATCAATACCTCTCTGTCCCACAGGTCCACTTCTGTCCTCATCTTCACCACAAACCTCCGTCCCTCCCTCTGTCTGTAACTTTATGACCGTCTCTCTGCCTGTCTGTCTCTATCTGTCCATCTGTCTCCAGCTCTGTCCGAGGTTACAGCTCGTAAAGCTGAAGTTTGGTTTTCACGACGAGTCTGAGCTGAAAGAAAGTCTGAAGAAGAGAGACAGAAAGACGGACGGACAGGGGGATGGATGGGTGTGTGTGTATGGATTGATGTGTGTGTGTGTGTGTATGGATGGATGGATGGATTGATGGGGGTGTGTGTGTGTGTGTGTGTATGGATGGATTGATGAACAGAAGGATGGGTGGTGGTGGTGGAGGAGCAGACTGGACCTCGGGGACTCTGAGGTATTGATGAATAGATTATTGGTATCAGCAGGCGATCAGGATTCGTTTAGTTCTGTCACGGCAGATCGACCTGATGAGTCCTCCCAGCTGTCGCCCACACACACACACACACACACAGTGTGTATGGACGGTTTAAGGCACCGTCAGATCTTTCTACGTCAGATTTTAGATCGAGTTGTTCGACTGTTTCTGTTTTTAAAGTCTGAAGTTTAACCGACCGCTGTGACACCGAGCGGCCCGTAAACGTCCCTGAACGCCTCAGTCTGACGGAGATACCTGCAGCGATCTCTGAACTTCACTCAGCGATTCGTCGGTTTGGTCTGTCCCAGACTCTGATTGGTCCATCTTCAGGAGGTCGTCACATGATCATTCCATCACCGTGAGATGATTCCATCGTCACACTGGTTGTCCTGAGAGGTGATGAATGATATTACTGAACTATCACTGAACGCCCCTCTGCTCATTTCCCATCAGCCCCTTCAGAGTAATGAGGGCCAATCAGGGCCTCAGGGACCCCTCTGGGACTTCTTAGGGACCTCTCCAGGGCCGAGGGCCAGATATTCCCTGATGAGCTGAGGGACTGGGGTAAAAGTTCACGGTCCCTCAGGGAGCAAAGATGGAGGATCTCTGCTGCTTCACCTCCTTCATCCTCTCCTTCACTCTGTCTTCATCCTCCACCTCTGGGATGGATGATGGATGGATGATGGATGGATGATGGATGGATGGATGATGGACGGATGGATGATGGATGATGGATGGATGGATGGATGATGGACGGATGGATGGATGATGGACGGATGGATGGATGGATGATGGATGGATGATGGATGGATGGATGGATGGATGATGGATGGATGGATGGATGATGGACGGATGATGGATGGATGATGGATGATGGATGGATGATGGATGGATGGATGATGGATGGATGGATGGATGGATGGATGGATGGATGGATGATGGATGGACGGATGGATGATGGACGGATGATGGATGGATGATGGATGATGGATGGATGGATGGATGATGGACGGATGGATGATGGACGGATGATGGATGGATGATGGATGATGGATGGATGGATGGATGATGGATGGATGGATGGACGGATGGATGGATGATGGACGGATGATGGATGGATGATGGATGGATGATGGACGGATGGATGATGGACGGATGGATGGATGATGGATGGATGGATGATGGATGGATGATGGATGGATGGATGATGGATGATGGATGGATGGATGATGGATGGATGATGGATGATGGATGGATGATGGATGATGGATGGATGGATGATGGATGGATGATGGATGATGGATGGACGGATGGATGATGGACGGATGATGGATGGATGGATGGATGATGGATGGATGATGGATGGATGGATGATGGATGGATGATGGATGATGGATGGATGGATGATGGACAGGCTGGTCTTGGGTCTTTTGTGATGTGTTTGGCTACAGACTGTTTATGTGGCAGCATTCGTGTGTGATGCAGTGTCAGATACCATAGCAACCGGAAACATGACGCCACACACACACACACACACACACACACACACACACACAGTCGTCCCTTTTGATGTCATCTCATAATGATGATCATTATGTCATGACACAGATAGATCCATACTCTATTGATCCCAAAGGAAATTCAAGCACTCGTCTGCAGGACGTCACAGAGTTTTAGACAGTCTTTGACAGTCTCAGAGACTACATCCAGGTTTTAGACACACGAAGAGAAAACTAATGATTGGAGGTGGAGGAGGCGGAGGAGGTGGTGTTGTGAAGCAGATGTGGAGTCTGACCACAGCTTTTGTTTGGGACGGAGGCCCCTCATCCGTCCATCTCTCCATCTTCATCCCTCCTTCCTTCCTTCTCTTCCTTCATCCTTTCTCCTTTCCTATGATCTTCCCTTTCCTCCTTGCACCCCTTCTCCTCTTTTACTTTACCTAAACATTTCCTCCTCCCTCTCCTGGCCCATTCATCCCTTCATCCTACATTCTTTCTGTCCTCCTCCCTCTCTGTCTCTTTCTGTTTATCCTCCCCCATTATTTCACTCGACCCCTCCCCTCCCTCCTTCATTCTTTCTCTCTCCCTCCTTAACTGGCTTTTGTCAACTTGTTTTCCTCTCCTCCTCCTCCTCCTCCTCCCTCTGTTTACATCCACTCTCTCTTTTTTCATCCGTCCTTTGCGTCTTTAAAAGGAAATATATTTCAACACGACGACGTGACAGAAAGTTAAAGACTTAAAATAGATGTTACTTGTTTCTCCTGTTAAAACACTGAAGATGAAGTCATTAACTGAACGATCAGACGGTGAACCGAAGTATTCATGTTTGACGTCTCCTCATCAGTAACCAACTTAAAACCTGAGCGTCAGCTTTGTTTCCTGTCCGTCTGTCTCGCAGCTCCATAACTTCAGGATATATTTAGCCTGCTGGGCTCAGACATGAACTTCATATCAGTCTCAGAGCTGGGGAGCTGTTTTGGCCCACTTTGGCCCACTTTGGCCCACCCAGGCCGGTTTCACAACACAAACAGCTCGGACGTGAGCGAGGCCTCTCGCACACAAAGAGGTGACATTGACTATGAAAGGAAGACCGTTAGAGAGGGAGACCACATGAAAGGAGGGAGACGAGAAAGAGGAGAGAGGCCTCAGTCATTCAGACAGAAAATACCTCCAGCGTGAAAAACACGAGGCCCGGGTGGATGGTCGTTCAGGGTGAGGCTTTAATGCTGGTACCCTGGTGCTGAGCACAGCAGCCTGTCTAGGTGGTGTTCTCGCCGGGTTTGGCTCCTGGCATCCCGGGCGGGGTCACTTCAGTTAGATACACGGCTAACAACGAGCTAACCACAGTTAGCGCTTCACCATCTAGCGGCTAGGCTAAAGCTAGCGAGGCCCCCTGCTCCTCGTCTCAGTGGACGCTGACAGGATGACAAATCCTCCTCCTCCTCTCCATCCTTTTCCTGTCAGCCTCTGTTCATCCACCCATCAGCCACCCTGAGACTCCACTTCCACTCCTCCTCCATCCTCCCCCCATCGTCACCACCACCACCTCTCCAGTCCATTAACATAATAAAAGCCTGCTTTAATCTGCCCCCAAACACACACACACACACTCAGCGTTCCTATTACAGGGTGTGTTTGGTTTGTTCCCCAGGGACAGGTTAGTCCACAGCCACGCTTACACTCCCACACTGTCTGCACACGCGTGTGATGAGGAGGTGCGCTTCATTTCATTCCTCAGAACACACCTTCTGTTCACGTCGGGACGCGGGCCGGCCGGTGCAGCCCGGTTAGTCTCGGTGTGTTTGTTTTGGTCTCGGTGTGTAAAGTGTCAAAAACTGTAAGACTCTTGAGACGGTTTCGTCTTTTTGGGTCCAAACAGGGCTGAAAGTATCGTCCCACCGCCGACCTCATGTCCACAACAGTCGACTCTTCAAAGGGTCGCAGACACTGATTGGTGTCTTCAAACTGGTCTCCAGTCTTCAAACTGGTCTCCAGTCTTCAAACTGGTCTCCAGTCTTCAAACTGGTCTCCAGTCTTCAAACTGGTCTCCAGTCTTGGATGCAGTCCTGGTAGAATCAGCTAAAACAGCATGGCAGTAAGGGCGTGACATACTCGGCTCCATCGATGATCCACGTCAAGTTGTGGATTAGCCGGGAGGCAGAAGAAGCAAGACTTGAGTCACGGAGACTACATCCAGGTTTTAGACAGTCTGCGGGACGTCACAGAGACTACGTCCAGGTTTTAGACAGTCTGTGGGGACGTCGCTGAGTTTTCTGGGTCTGACGCTGTAGTTGAACAAAACAAGCCTGGACGGGCTCATCGACACGTGGTTGAAAGGTGAGGTGGCGTCTGGCAGGTGACTTGATATCAGTGTTTCCTTTGTCGCCTTTAAACTCCACGTTCCTGTATGAACGAATCAAACGCACCCACCTCCATCCTCTGCTCCACCCCTGCTCTGTGCCCGTCCATCTGCCCTCAAACACACACGTGTGGAAGCATCAGCGCGTCGTCACAGCAGGACTCTGGCAGATGGCTTCTGCTTCCTGCTTCAGCACGCTGCTATGAACTCTGGGGGATTGAGTCCCGCGGGACCGGAGCGTGCTAGCCTCAGCGTGTGTGTTTAAAGAGAGAGAGAGGCACGCGTCTGTGTGTGTGTGTGTGTGTATCTGCTGTAATGAGCCCGCGGCCCCATGGGAAATGAAGTCTTTATCATTATTAGTCATTAGCGTGTTGACAGCTGGAGGAGGCAGCTAGCTGGCTTATCAGCGGCGTCATCAGAGGGTCGCGTCTCCGCCTCATTGATCGGTTTGAGGCTGCAGGTCAGACCAGGTGACCGCTGGCGTCCCGACCAATCAGAAGTCTCGAGCTGTGGTTTGGTTCATACATCTTCAGCTCGGCTGTTTGTCTAGACACTCCTTCAGTGACGATGTCTCCTAAGGGAGTTGTAGTTTTTATGACCCGTTAGGACTACAGCTCACCTCGGTCTGTACTACAGGGTCTCTAACAGCTCACACGGCGTTTTCTTTGCTCTCTTTCAGATCCTCCCGTCGTCCAGCAGCTGAAACGAACCTTCAAATACTTCAAAGATTACAGACAGGTGAGTGTGGTGAACTTCCTGTCAGCCAATCAGATCATTCAGTTTAAATAAACTTCATGTCAACATGTGATGAGATATCAGGTCATAACAGGTCGAGCTCATGCACAGCAGCAGCACACAGAGTCAGCTACACACATTAATACTGCATGTCTGTACGACTCTGGAGGTCAAAGGTCAAAGGACACCCTTAAAGTGGACATGCAGCATGTTTTAGCCTTACCTTCCCAACAAGTTAGCACGACATGTTGGTGTCCATATCAGTATGTGAGCCACTAAAAGGCAGCAGCAGAGGTAAAGAGGTAAAACTGATGATAATAAACACTGCAGGTCGTCAAATGAAGTTTCAATCATTTGTTTTATTTCATGTCGAGTTGTTTCCTGATAAAAACGCCTGAACTTTGTCCTCGTCCTCCTCAGCTCACGTTCCTGAGACAGCAACATTATATGATGAACATGAAGTGCATTAATACACAGAAAAGAAAAGGCAGTCAACACTGAAGTGTGGATAGTAAACTATAAAACAGAAAATTACACAAAGCAGATTATTTTTATTTTGTGGATGTTTAAATCTGAAATCTGACCTCTGTAACTTCTTCATATTCCTTCAGCTTCTCACTTTCGCTTTCCGTGTCTTTGTTCCACAAACACAGCGGCTGATTAATAAAAGTCACGTTTTTTTCTTGTTTTACCGGCATTAAGATTGAATGTATGAATCAGACGTGACTGTAGAAACCACACAAACATCTCAGCCTGACCTCGGGTTTCTGCGAGGCTTGTTATCATCTGGGGTTTCCTCATCTGTGGCCAGGAAAAACCTCCACGTACATATGTTTTGCATATCTGTGTATCTAAATATGGGCACGTCCAGCTTCCTGTTTGTGGTCTTCAGAGCGGTAATACGAGGCTGACTGACTAAAAATTATGAAATATACACTCGTATATTTAAAACAGAACTTCCGACTTCCTCCTGCGAGTGTGCTTCGGTTTGTGGGCTGACCCGCTGTCTCTCTTGTCAGATGATCATCGAGCCGACGAGCCCGAAGCTGCTGCCCGACCCCCTGAAGGAGCCGTACTACCAGCCCCCCTACACTCTGGTGCTGGAGCTCACAGACGTCCTGCTGCACCCGGAGTGGTCGGTACGTCACCAACGGGAGAGCCCGAAGCAAGGGAGCAAGCTAACGAATAACTCAGAGCTGCTAATAAAATACGGTCTCGCGTGGCTATGTTACTAACTTATAATGTCCCGCTCCGGTTCTGGCACGACACTGTAAACCTCCTCTTCTTCCCAGTGGTCCAAAACACCCGGCTCGGCTAACAAACTGAGCTAAAAACAGCTAACACACTGAGCTAACATGAGCTAACAGCAGCTACAGCTGTCAGCAGTTTACTTCACTGTCCATCATAAACTCTGTAAATCAGAGAGAGCTGAGGTGGACAGTTAAAGAGGTTTAATGGGGCAGGTGGAGAGTGTGTCGGAGGTGTGTCCCACCACCTGTCCTGTTGTGTGCCGAGACACTCCCCCTTTTAGATACCCACACACACACACACACACACTCTGTCTGCTTACCTGACAGGTGTGCAGCAGCCGTAACTCGACACCTGCTGCCTGTTAAAACAGACAAACACACACGTTTGAGTAACTGCACCTGCTGCAACACTTGAAGCTTACTTCCTGTCACACACACACACACACACACACACACACACACACACACACACACACACACACACAGTAACCGCTTCAACTGACGCCGACATTTTATAGTGTAATCACAGCTGCAGGTGATCGACCAATCCTGAGAGTCTGAGCATGAACGGAAAAAAAACACACACACACACACACACACTCTCAGGTTGTTGTTGGTGTGTGTGTGTGTTTAACTTGAGCTGCAGTGACCTGTGCAGAAAGGTCACGACCTCAGAGCGCCTGACCGAAACTAAACAACGGCTCCTGCTGCTACATTCACACACACACACACACACACACACGGACGGAGAAAGTGAAAACACGAGGACAGAGACACTGAAACACGACCTCTGTAATCTGATTCACTTTGTCTTGTGTAACACTCAGACGATGTTGAACGCAGCTCGCTCACACTCACACGATGTTGAACGCAGCTCGCTCACACTCACACGATGTTGAACGCAGCTCGCTCACACTCACACGATGTTGAACGCAGCTCGCTCACACTCACACGATGTTGAACGCAGCTCGCTCACACTCACACGATGTTGAACGCAGCTCGCTCACACTCACACGATGTTGAACGCAGCTCGCTCACACGATGTTGAACGCAGCTCGCTCACACGATGTTGAACGCAGCTCGCTCACACGATGTTGAACGCAGCTCGCTCACACTCACACGATGTTGAACGCAGCTCGCTCACACTCACACGATGTTGAACGCTGCGTTTCATATTTCATCCTTCAGTTGTCGACGGGTTGGAGGTTTAAGAAACGTCCGGGCATCGACTATCTGTTCCAGCAGCTCACGCCGCTCTACGAGATCGTCATCTTCACAGCAGAGACCGGCATGGTGAGACACACACACACACACACACACACACACACACACACTCTGTGTTTAACACTAAATAAACTCTCAGAGCTTCACTGTCATGCTGATGACTTCAGGTGTGATGTGTTTGCTGACAGCAGCCTGAAGACAAAAAGGCACTTTGACAACAAACAAACACTTTGATGAGTCACTTTACAGCTGATTTTCTGCTGAGTCATGTATTTATTTAATTCAGTGAACCACAACAAGGTTTGTTCAAATATTCCAGGATTATTTATATCATGGATGAATCTGGTGATCATTAATAAACCGAAGTCGACCTTCATTCAGAGCCGGATCTGTTTGTCGTGATTCAGCCTGGCGGAGTGATACGAGGTCAAGCAGTGAGGTCCCAGCGTGCCCTGAAAGGCGTTTAGCTCAGCAACAGGTCGAGATTCGAGTCAGTGCTAAGAGTGAAACAAGGCTGGAGCCAGTCAGCCTAGCCTAGCTTAGCTTAGCTTAGCTTAGCACAGAGACTGAACTGAACCTCAGTCTGTCTTTGAGATGCTAACAGAGTCGTCAGCTAGCTCTCTGCTCCGTTTGTGTGTGAAGTGTGTCGACGTGTTTACACACAAACGCAACAGCACACACACACACACACACGCTGCAGTGGCTCAGTCATGAAAGTTTGGCAACATTTTGACAAATCTCTGATTCTGGTGGTGTGTGCAGACGGCGTATCCTCTGATCGACAGCATCGACCCGCAGGGCTTCGTCATGTACCGACTCTTCAGAGATGCAACACGCTACATGGAGGGCCATCATGTTAAGGTACCGTGTGTGTGTGTGTGTGTGTGTGTGTGTGAGAGAGAGATCCTGATTCAGACAGTGATGTAACTGTTTGATTTAACGGGCTGTGTTCACCTCGTGGCTGCTGCCATTGATTTGTCCTCTTCCTCCTCACCACAATAGACCTCCCTCCTCCTCTCCTTCCCTTCACTCCTTCCCTCCTCCCCTTCCTCCCTCCTCCCCTCAGGCCTCATTAACCTTCTGCCTGCTTCCCCGTCTCCCTTCTTCCTCTTATCTCACCTCCCGTTCACCCTCCTTCACCCCTGCCTCCCTCCTTTCCTTCCTACTCCATGTTCCTTCACCCCCTCCCTCCTCTCCTCCCCTCCTTCCTCCCTCCCTCCTCCCTCCTCCCTCCTCCTTCTGTCTCCCTCCAACTGTCATCTGTGTGTTATTGACAAGCAGTCTGGAGGTTTGACGGAGCAGCTTAGTTAACCTACTTTCTCAGAAAGCAGAGGACACCCTCATCATCTCATCTCCATAACGCCAAGACGGAGCGAGTGCAACAGATGCTAGGAGAGAGTTATGAACGCTCCGTATGCCGAGAGAGAGTTATGAACGCTCCGTATGCCGAGAGAGAGTTATGAACGCTCCGTATGCCGAGAGAGAGTTATGAACGCTCCGTATGCCGAGAGAGTCCGGGGAAAGTTGGTCTATGTGCTGTGAAATGAAAATTAAAGTATTATTCACGAGCTGCCTGCAGGTTTCTGCAGAGGTCCAGAGGTCGGTCAGTCGTTCAGGTTATGGTTCTCTATCTTTGTGGAGTCCAGTCGTCCCAGATCAAACTCTTCTCAAAAGAAATGCTAATTTGTGTTATTAAATTTCGATGAAATCACCCTGAAATCCCCAAAAAACAAGAAACAGCTCAAACTTCCACGGCGGGTTTTCTGCTCATGTTTGCACTTTTCAGTTCTGAGTTACTTTCAGTTCAGCTCGGAGGTCAAAGAAGTTGAAATCAGTTCGTCACACACGGAGTCAGATTCAGACGACGGATGTGTGAAGTGCATTAAAACAACCTGACGTCAGTTTGTGTGTCAGCCTCTCCTGCTGAACTGAGAGTTGTGAACAGAAGATGAAGTTAGTCCTCAAAGACTGTCTTCAACTTATCGATCACATGAAAACTTTTTGGAGTCCGTCTGCCTGATGACCGTTTAGCTTCTGGCCAAGACGTCTAAGAAAGTCGAATTAAGAACTCGAGACGCTTCATTAACGTTTAATCAGAAAGCAGCTGTTTCATTAATGTCGGTTTGATGTGTAGACAGTCTGTTTCATCCTCGGCTCTCTGACGTCGTCTCAGACAAACTAAAATATCATGAAGTCGTCGTCACGTCGACCTTTTCTTCACCAACACGCAGCTTCTGTGAGACTCTCTTTAAAGAGTTTCTAAGGCGTGTGTAAGTGTTGAACTGTGAACACTGACGCAGCGATCACGTGTTGAGCAGCTCAGCGACGTGTCTTCGTGTCTCCTGGCATCTAAAACTGTCCGTCCATCACAAAGTGTGTAAATCAGCGGCGCACACTGAAGCAGGACAGATGCCTCGTATTCATTGGCTGCAGGGAGGATGGACGAATGTGTCCGCTGGGGTTTGAACACACACACGCCGCCTCAGCAGCGGGGGGGGGGGGGGGCACCAGATGAGCCTGGTGATGGAGACAACGAGCGGCGTCCCTCTCCATCTGTCCCACACACACACACACACACACACACACACACACACACACACTCTGACAGCTGGAGCCATCAGAGAAAGTGTGTGTGTGTTTTAATTTGAATATTAAGGATCATTGTGGTAATAATAAAGTTGCTTATTTGATGAAGCATTAAAAAGGTCAACGTGGTCGTGGAGCTTATGTTTGGGTGGAGGAGGAGGAGGAGGGGGGTGGGGGTGGTTAAACCTAACGTACCCAGAGTGTTGATGTTTTCTGGTCTGTGCAGGACGTGTCCTGTCTGAACCGGGACACCAGTAAGGTGATCGTGGTGGACTGTAAGCGGGAGGCGTTCAGCTTGCAGCCCTTTAACGGGATGGCTCTGAAGAAGTGGGACGGGAACTCGGACGACCGAACGCTCTACGACCTCGCCAACTTCCTCAAGAGTAAGACGCCGGCCGCTCTCAGCGCCTCCTCCTGTTGTTCTGATTCTTTTTAGAAATTAACAAACATAAAAACAGCGTCTGTGCTTCAGACTTTTGAAGAATGTAACTGCGTCTGGTTGATCTTGACTTCCTGTTTCCTGCCAGCCATCGCTCTGAGCGGAGTGGACGACGTCCGCTCGGTCCTGGAGAACTACGCCCTGGAGGACGACCCCATCGAGGCCTTCAAACGCAGACAGGCTCAGCTGGCACAGGTTGGTACAGAAATCAAACGCACCCTCTGGTTTTGTTTGTGTGTTTTTTCCTGTGATCTGATTGGTCCGTCCGTCTGCCTGTCAGGAGGAGGAGCAGCGTCTCGCTGAACTCGCCCAGCAGAAGAAGCAGCCGCTCTCGTTCGGCTCCATCGCGTCGCGGTTCTGGCGCTCCAAGCAGCAGTGAGCCCCGCCCCCTCTCACACTTCCACCAATCGCAGCCTGGCGCTCCATCTGCGTCGAGGGGAGGGGAGGGGCCAGAGGACAGACATGGGGAGGGGGAGGGAGACCTGCGTACTGTACCTGAGCGTCACATGCGACCAATCACGTCTCAGTGGGCGGGTCTGCGGCGCTGGAACCAATGCACCAATGACAGGGCGGCGGTGCCCCCCCCTCCCTCGGTCACCGTGGTGTCACCTGATGCGAGCTGCTGATTGGTTAAGAAGAGAGAGAGGACCCAGGTCAGGTTGAACTCTGTTGGTGGTTGGAGCCGAGACCCGCCTGACCTGAGGTCAGCGCTCCAGCTCCGGTTCTGACCTGAGATGAGCAGCGCTCTGTCCTGAACCAACCTTCACATGTGTACTGTTATTTTACTGCTGTCAGACTGGCTCCACATCATGTTTCATATTGTTTATAAGAAATAAAATAAACAATAAATCTGCCATCACTTTGTTGAATGTGGACAGCTGAGCCGCCGTCTTCCTCTTCCTGTCACCATCAGGGTCAACAGTTCGAGTGTTGGGGACTACTTTCAGCGGCGGATGAATCCACGTTTGGTTCTTAGTGATTATTTGTGCTCGTAAATCAAACCGTCCGTTCGCTCAATATTTAATATTCATAAACTGCATCCGGACAGACGACGCGGCTGTTTGTTTTTATTCTTTTTGTAAAAAAGGCTGCAGGAAAAAACGGAAACCATGACGACGGCGTTTTCAGACTCAGCTGCCGCTCTCCTTCTTCTTCTTCGTGTTTGTTGAAGATTCTGTGACTCGACGTCAATAAAGGAACCAAACCAACTCGTCTGTGTCCAGGTTTCATTCGTGTCGGGTCTGTTTCACGTTCGGGTAAATTCAAAGTGGAGAGACTCAAACATCCAGCAGCTTCACACACACTGTGAACACACACACACTGTGAACACACACACACTGTGAACACACACTGTGAACACACACACTGTGAACACACTGTAGTTTTTGACATTTCCTGTTTCTCAGCTGAACTTTAAATACAGGATCATGATCTTACATTAATAGAAACTAGAAATAAAGATTTAAAACCTAAATGTAGTTAAAGTGCTGCTGAATGTCCTGAAAACTTAAAAACACTAAAGACTGTGCAGTCTTTGATCTTCAGTCTGTCCGTCTCTATAAATGGTTTTTACTGAGTTCCGTCTTTATGATTTCCACTCGCTCAGACTCAAACCGTCGTGTTCTGTCTTTAGTTTTATGCTTTAGATTCAGATCTAATGAATTGGTGTGTGTGTGTGTGTGTGTGTGTGAGAACCCGCCGTGCCTGGATGAACTCTGCACATCTGTTGTTTTCTCTCCCTCCATGTTTAAACCTGTGAAGGTGTCGGGAACAGTTCTCACCTTTTAAATGCCGAGGTCCCGCCCGGCCCCGTCGGCTGGTCCGAGTTCAGAGGGAATCAGTTTAAAAGACTCAGATCATCCTCATCAGCTTCACTTGGCCTCAGCTGTGGATGCTGATGATGATCGGACCTCCTCGTCTGTGGCTCCGAAAGCTGCAGATCTGAACAGTCCGTTTACCGATCAGAGTCCACGCTGCAGACGTGGAGGCTGGGTGGATGTTTGCGTGTTCAATTAGAGCAAAAGCAGCAAACCAAACGTCCCGGAGGAATTAATGTATAACACAGCTCCACCACATAAAACTTAATCACAGCACATAAAGCAGCTTCCAGCCTCGTAAAGTCTTTGGACAGCAAACAGACGTCCTTCGTGTTTGTTCAGAGCTGCGAGCTGAAGGTTCAGTGTGATGTGCTCTGAAGCAGATTAAAGTCTCCTCACGTCCAGATGAAGTGATGTGAAGCCCTGCAGTGAAGGAGAGCAGCTCAGGGAGGTTCCCAGCTGAGCTGCTGACGCTGATCCAGGCCTCCAGTGGACTTCAGAGGCTTAAAGAGGCTGATCTCCAAGATGAGGAATCAAGTTTAATCCTGTTTTCACAGGTTCGAGTCCACCGCAGGTGATGACGCAGAACATGAAGGTGTCTGACCATCAAACTGTTTGAACGCATGCTGGCCTCGAATCTTTGAGTCTCAGAGTCTCAGAGCTCGCCTGTCAGATGTTCTGTGAGTCTGGACTTCATGTCGGTGCTGCTGCCTGACGGGTCGGAGGCCCCGGACACTCGCGTGCAGAGATTTCTCTGAGTCTTTGAGTCTTTGAATGATGTTCTGGATCGGAGATGATGTGGCTCGGACTGTCGCCCGGTCATGATGCCGTCACCTGTCAGCAGCGGCTGGAAAGTGACACCTGAGACGCCAGAAACACCAAAGACATCGGACAGACTTTAATTTACCTGTTGATCCTGAGCAGCCAATCATCTCTCACCTGTCCTTCAGGTGAGAGGGGGCGGGGTCAGACTGAGTGAACAAAGTCTGTCAGTCCAAACACTGAGTGTGTCTCTAAGTGTGCCGGCAGATGTTAATGCGCTCGTGTGAGTGACCTCGCGCCTTTAAGTCATGTTAACGACGTCGTTTGTCGGCGGCGTGTGAAGTGAGAGAACAAGTGGCGGGAGGAGGGGGCGGGGCTTCACACCTTCCTGCAAACTGTCAGGTGACAGAAGCAACGCGGGGAGAAGCCCCCCCCCAACGGACAGACGACCACGTGCTAAAATCACTAATGATGCCGCGTGAACTTCATCTGAGCAGGTCAGAGCAGCTGAGTGGAGCTCAGGAGCTCGCTGACCTCCAGAGTGGAGCTGCCTGAATCTTCTCTGCAGGTCAGAGAGAAGGAGGCGGGAACACCTGACCTACAGCCGCCACCATCCACGATCTTCATGCTAAATCCACAACACGTTTTTCTTCTTCTCTGGTTCCGTTCAGTCCGTCAGGTGTGATCGTGAGAACTCTGAAGCTCTCTGGAGGTTTTTTACGAGTCGACCATTTGTCCTCTAGCAGCTCGGCTGGCTTAGCCGTCAGCTGCTAACAGCAGGCTAACAGAAGAGCAGCAGACTGCAGGGGCTGAAAAGTCACACCTTCACAGCCCGCTGCCAGAAACCACCAGGAACCACCAGAAACCACCAGGAACCACCAACAACCACCAGAAACCACCAGGAACCACCAGAAACCACCAGGAACCACCAACAACCACCAGAAACCACCAGGAACCACCAGGAACCACCAGGAACCACCAGAAACCACCAGAAACCACCAGGAACCACCAGAAACCACCAGGAACCACCAACAACCACCAACAACCACCAGAAACCACCAACAACCACCAGAAACCACCAGAAACCACCAACAACCACCAGAAACCACCAGAAACCACCAGAAACCACCAGATGTCCTGATGTTTCTCTGAGTAAACGTTGATTAACTGGACTTTAATTCTTCTGACCCGTTTATTTCTTTAAAAACAAACGTCACGTGTTTCATTTGTCTTCATCCATAAAAAAACCTGTTGCTCCTGAGCAGCCAATCAGCTTTCAGCTCCTGTCTGTTCAGGTGAGGGGGCGGGGCGAAGACGAGCCATGATTGGCAGGTAGAAGCTTCATACTGTTGATGTGTGTTTGGACCTCTGTGATCCGGATCGGGTCAGGTCAGGTCACGAGGAGCCGTTTGCTCCGCTCCGTTCTGCGCATGTCCGCTCAGGTGTGAGTCTTGACGCCTCACGCGGCTCCTCGCGCACATTTATGAGGTCACACCTCCGCGGGCTTTCCCACGAGGGAGTCTGTCTGAACCCACCTCCTCCTGCGGCACGTGTGCTGCTGCGTCACCTCAACCAGCTCGTGCCGCCTCTGATACTACTACTACTACTACTACTACTACATCCACTAGTACTAATACCGCATCTACTACTAATGATACTAATACTTAGAATAACAACAGTCAGAGGAGCCTCTGACAACCTTTAAGAAATGTGTGATCACAGAGGAGGAGGTGGAGGAGGAGGAGGAGGAGGTGGAGGTGGAGGAGGAGGAGTGGAGGAGGTGGAGGAGGAGGAGGAGGAGGAGGAGGAGGAGGTGGAGGAGGCGCAGAGAGACGCAGCGGATCGATGAGCAGATGGCGCGCGATCGAACCCGCGCATATTGCGCAGCGTTTGTGCGCACGCGTCCCTGTGAGCTCTCCGGGGACGCTGCCACGCGCTCAGCAGGTAAGAAGCTCCTGTGATGACGGACAGGCGCGTGCGTCCCGTTAATGATCGTTATTATACAGACAGATGTTTGTGACGTCAGACAGCGCGCGCGACACACCGCGGCACCTCTTTGATCTTTGAAGATGACGCAGGTTTTATTTACGTTGTTAGAACGTTATTTATATGTTTAGGGTGCGACGCATGCGCACGAGACAACTTTCATTGATTTTATCAGATTATTCATTTGTGTGTGTGTGTGTGTGTGTGTGTGTGTGAAGCGTGCCTCGTGCCGTGGGTGTGGTTTGGTGTGTGTGTGTGTGTGTGTGTTGGGGGTTAAAGTCCGGACCAGCAGAGGCACGCGCTGCTCTCATTAGAATAACAAGAGAGGCTCGCGAGCGCCAAGAGGGACAGTTTGTCATCACACACACACACACACACACACACACACACACACACCTTCTCTCTGTAAGCTGTTTAAATCTTCCACGCGCGTCTTTTGTTTGATTTTTGTCTTAAAATTTAAGAATTTAAAGTTCAAACTAAAAACAAACAAATTAATTTATTTTATTTTTATTAATAAAATGTAAAAAAAACAAAAAGTGTTTTTTTGATGCAGTTTGTTTAAACATCAGAAATCTTCACGATTCACTCCGTAACACACACACACACACACACACACACTCACACACACTCCCTCCCTCTGGTACAGTACAGTCGGTGTGTGTGTGTGTGTGTGTGTGTGTGTGTGTGAGGCAGTAAAGCAGCGTTTGTCTCCTGACAGTTTGTTCTATTGCCCCGCTGTAATTGCCCCATCGGTGGTGAAAGCGAATCAAAGCTGCGGGGGCTGCACCCCTCCTCCACCCTCCTCCTCCTCCACCCCGCCTCCTCCTGCAGCGGAGCCTCCTCTGCACTGTAAGAAATGTTCTGACTTCAGGCTGATCCGGATCCTGGTTTTAGTTTTTGGATCTGTTCCGGACTCTGCCGGTCCGTGCAGGTCTCTGCCTGGAAACACACAAAAACAAACAGGTGAAGTCAAAACAAACTGCCCCGGGGGCTGATGGGAAAACCTGCTGCTTCACCTGAGCTGACGTCACTCCTCCAGTTTGGCGACAAGTTTGAGGAAACTTTCGATTCGGATGATCCGAGTTTTTACGCGCAGGTCGTTCTCAGGTGGACACTTTTTACAGCGCGCACACTCCTCCCCCCTCCTCCTCTCTCCTCCCCCCTCCTCCTCCTCTCTCCTCCCCCTCCCCCCCCCTCCTCCTCCTCCTCCTCTGCGGTATAAAGCGGAGGTGTAAACCGCAGCTGCCACAGTCCAGAGTTCAGCAGTCGAGCGGATCTTTACTCTTTTCTTCATCCAGACGGCTGACACACACACACACACACACATTCACACACACTCACTCACAAATACACACGCGCTCACGCTGACTCTTCCTCGCGCAGCTTTCTGACTCTGGCCTTTTTTTTTTTTGGATTTTACGCACTTGCTGACCTTCCTCGGACCTCGCGCTCTCTGCTTTGGACGCTCCGTGCCGTCATGGCGCGTCTGTTGTCGTGTCTCCTGCTGCTTGTATCAGCACAGACGGTGAGTAGCAAGTGACAGACATCTTATTATTTATTATTTATTATTTGGAGCCGCGGTGGTTTGTTGTTTCTCTGCTGGAGGAGCTTTGGAGACGTGCGCTTTTACGCGTAGCGCGCAAAGCTCTTTTTGGAGTTGTGGCTGACTCCTGCAGCGCGCAGCAGTTTGTGGAGGTCTGACTGTTTGATGGTGACTCTCTGCACAGCACAGCAGAGAATCCAGCGTTGTGCTGTTTGCGCATGTGTTTGTGTGTTTTTTTTCATCCATCATCATCATCATGAGATTTTGTCCGCTCAGTTTTGACCCTCCTCTCTCTCCCTCTCTGCGTCCCGCCGCAGACTCTCTCCGCCGGAGTCTTCGAGCTGAAGATCGACTCCTTCACCAGCTCCCGCGGCGTCTGTCGCTCTCCGTCCGGGGACTGCCAGATATTTTTCCGCGTGTGCCTTAAACACGCTCAGGACAT
The DNA here is from genome assembly GCA_023373845.1 of Nibea coibor. Lineage (NCBI taxonomy): Eukaryota > Metazoa > Chordata > Actinopteri > Sciaenidae > Nibea > Nibea coibor. The sequence goes on along the minus strand of CM041716.1, from coordinate 1,003,740 downwards.
CATTAACCCGGAGCCGCCGTGCACGTACGGGACCGCGCTCACAGAGATCTTCGGCGCCGACTCCAACTCCATCTCCAACAGCGCGCCCATCAGGGTGCCCGTTCACTTCAAGTGGCCGGTAGGTGACGAATGTTCACACCTCCAGACCTGCAGGCATCTGCATGTTTCACACCGCCTGCAGACCCAGACTCACTTTAGTCCCACAAATTAGAACCAAGATCCAGCGTCAGTCTGACGCACGTGCATTGAGTTTAAGGTGGATGTGATCACTGATCGACCCTCTGTGACTCTTTGCAGGGAGCTTTCTCTCTGATCATTGAAGCCTGGAACGCGGAGTCTTCAGGACTTGACTCTACAGGTAAGCTGCAGTGCCGAGGCTTGACCGCCAGGCGGCGACAGACGCACTGTTTCCCGCTGAAAAGACACACACACACACACACACACACACACACAGGCTGTTGGGTTCATGTTTGAGCTTGTGTCTGTTTATCTTACTGTTAATTGTGTAACTTTGACTTGAAACCGCGGATCAATCACAGCCAAGCTGCCTCTCAGTGTCTGGATCTCCTTCCTGTCACGTGACAAACATTCTCAGCCTCCATCTCTTCGTTCTTTCAGAGAACCAGAACAACCTCATCAGCCGCCTGGCGACGCGCCGCAGGCTGACCGTCGGCGAGGAATGGTCTAAGGACGTTCACTTCGGCAACCAGAGCGAGCTGCACTACTCCTACCACGTCATGTGCAACGAGCACTATCACGGCGAGTCGTGCTCCGCCTACTGCCGGCCACGCAACGACACCTTCGGCCACTACACCTGCAACGACGAAGGAAAGCGACAGTGCCAGGAGGGCTGGAGCGGCGAGTACTGCACTGACCGTAAGTGTCGATGCTCCGTGAGCCGATGATGTGAACCCTGAAAGTCAGAAGTGAACCTGTAGCACGACCCCTCCTCTCCCTCTCTTCTCCCTCCTTTTTTTTCAATGTTCCTCCTGAGTGGGAGGGAGGAGGTGTTGGAGGAGGAGGTGTTGGAGGAGGTGGTGGGGTCCTTGGCGCTTCATTTTTTTGTCCAGTGGCCTTGAAATTGTTAAGTCAAGCAGTTGTCAACGCCATCATCGCTGACCCTCGTGGCTGTAGAGGACACAAAAAAGACCACTGTGTGTGTGTGTGTGTTGGCAATGAAGTCTGCTGCTTTTGTTTTGAGCCCAACAATGGGCCCCCGGTCGGTCGGGGCCCCCGGTCGGTCGGGACACGCGCTGCAGCTTAATGTGCGCTGCCTTGCGTGAAAAGAGACGGCATGTGTTGCTTTTGTTGTGCGGGCCAGCTGCTTCGTTCAGGACTTAACAAGCACTTGTAGGGGAGTGTGTGAGGCCCCGCGAGGGGAAGGGGGAGGTTGTTTTGTGATTCGAACGAAGAACATGCACTCATACTAATGCCCCCCCCCCCCTTTCTCCCTTTCCCTCTCTCTTCCTTCCTTTGCCTTCCCTCCTCCTCCCATCAGCCATCTGTGCGGCGGAGTGCAGCGAGCACGGCTTCTGCAACTCTCCCGGGGAGTGTGTGTGCCGTCAGGGATGGCAGGGCGAGCGCTGCGACGAGTGCACCCGACACCCCGGCTGCGTCCACGGGACCTGCCAGCAGCCATGGCAGTGCGAGTGCAAGGAGGGATGGGGAGGCCTGTACTGTGACCAAGGTGGGTTCAACTTCCAGTCCAGCGGCTCCACGGACGGGCCAGACACAAACACCGTGACCCGTCAGGTTAACGAACCTACTGACCCACGAACGATGTCAGTTTAACTGTCGACTAACCATCCAGATGTTGCGTCCTCGTAATTTGGCTTTGGCCGACTAATGACATTAATTAAAATGGATTAAAATGTTAATTAGAGAGTTGATGAGGGAATAAAAGGAGGCAGTAATTATATTGTTGTTTTTTAGCTCTTCCTGATGGAGCTATGAAAAATGAAACACCTGCCGCAGATCGATCCTCCATCACGTCAGCAAGATACAAAATACTTTACAATTTATTATTATTATTACAATTTATTATTAATTAATTAATTTGCTGTTTTCCTTTCTTTGTTAATTTCCTGCTGCATAGCTCTTGAAAGCCGCGTTCAACAGCCAACGTCGGATCCTCTCCCGTGAACGCATCAAAGCTTCTAAATCCTTTAACCGGCACGACTCAGCACGACTTTAAAACAGCAGTGAAATGAAAGTAAAGCCATTTAGATATCTGAGCATACGCATTATCAATTTATTGTTGCATGTGCACGTATAGTCACACGCTTTATAGGTTTATAATTATGAACTGAGCAACAATAAGATTTCACAGAGAATCACCTGTGAGGTTTGAGATGTTAGCATTAAACATAAACACATTTCACTTTAACGTAAAGATGTTTATCATCTGCATAGAATCGAATAATAAAAAGTGTTTGAAAATCAACACGTGCATGTTTTTACCACTGAGACCGAACCTCAAGCCAAACCTTCACGATTAGCTTCAATCACGCAATTTATCCAGAAACTTATTTGAGAGGTTTACAGGTATTTATTCATTTATTTGAGTTTATTGGTTTATTTCTCAGGTGTAAACTTCATGCGGTCCTGAACGCAGCATGCCGGCTCATGTGTTCAGATGACCCATGGCGTCCCTCAGGGCTCTTTCCTAGCTCCTCTTCCTTTTTTCTTGTCTTCATCTGGTTCTTAAGTTGCTCCATGTGGATATTTTATCGTTGACGCTGACATTATAACTTTTTTAATTAGGGCCGAGGTTGTGCTTAAATTCAGAATCATTCTGTCAGTGTTTTTTTGCACTTGGTCCAAAATACAGATAACAAACGAATAACCAGCGTCTCAGGTCAGTTCATGTCGGGTCTGTTAATGTTTGGGTCATTCTGAAATCGAACATTTGTTTTAAAAGTAGTTTCACATGATCTACTGAAAAAAACTCTTGTCCATGGAGGCTCGACGTGGTCTGACCCTTTAATTTGGCAGCTCAGCCTTTTCTTTTACTCCATCAGGCAACGTTAAGTTTTGACATTTAGCAGAGCTCGACACACAAAACAAATCCACCTACCTCGTCTAAAAATGGTGTGCAATAATTTATTAGTGCGATTCTGGATCAAAGTTTTCTCATGACTCATAAAAAATGAAGCGTCAGGTTTAGTGTTCTTGATAACGGGTTCGCCGTCAACTTAACAGCTTTGTTCATTCTTCTGAGGAGCAATAGAGAAAAGCCCAAAACATTTGTGGCTCAAATGGAAACAGATTGCTTTGAGTGCTTCCATATTCTGACCCTGCTTCTACATCCTGTGTCTTAACTCCAGATCTGAACTACTGCACCAACCACAAGCCGTGCAAGAACGATGCTTCGTGCACCAACACCGGCCAGGGCAGCTACACCTGCACCTGCCAGCCTGGTTTCACCGGCGAAAACTGCGAGACCGAGATCAACGAGTGCGACAGCAACCCCTGCACGAACGGCGGAAGCTGCAAAGTAAGTCAATGCCCCAGATCTGACGGAGCTGTGTCTTAAAGACTGCAGCAAGGAAACAAAATAGGCATATTCAAAGAGCATTTTGCTCCTGCTCACCTCGTCTTCTCCTCTCTTATTTCTTCAGGACTTGGTGAACGATTATTCCTGTGCGTGCCCTCAGGGTTTCTATGGGAAGAACTGTTCTATCAGCGCCATGACGTGCGCGGACGGACCGTGCTATAACACGGGGACCTGTGTCGAGAACGTTGCTGGAGGGTACAGCTGTCGCTGTGCACCCGGGTACACCGGCTCCAACTGTGAGAAGAAGATCGACAAATGCAGCAGCAACCCCTGCGCTAACGGTACGAAACACCTTCACAACCATTTTACAACCAAAACAGTTTAATTTCCCATGAGACACTTGGTTGGTCAAAGTGTTAGTTAGTTATTGAGCACTTAGGTTAATGCAGAATAATGCAGTCATGAATGCTGAGTGTGTCTGAAATCATTTCCTGCCTGCTGTGCTGTCCCCCTGCTGTGTGGGACTGATCTGAATTAAACTGATTTGGGACTGTCCTGTTGGTACTTGCCAGCTAGAATACATTTTTACCCGAGCTTCAAAAGAAGTTTCTGATAAGTGAGTTAACAAAGTCGTGAAGCTCAGTGGAGACCGACTCTTTGATACTGTAACTCTGTAGATGTTCAGACTTGCAAGCGTCCAAAATTCAACCGCTTGGTTTCATGTTTTTTCTTTGCTCCCAGTGAAGCAGCTCCGGTTAAGAATGTTTTTCATGGTTCATCTGCATGCAGATGGATGTTTGCATTGTGCTGTAGGGTCAGAGTTTGTGGTTGTGAAATCGCTGACTTGGGGTCCAGTAGCAGAGTACGACTGCAAAGTCAAACTGATCTTGAACTCCTTTCATTGCAAAGGTTAAAAAATATTTATAGCTGGAGTAATTGTTAGTTATGCAATCACCAATAAATTGTTTTATTGCTGTAAGCGAAGAGCCGTTCAGGTCATTGCTTATCTCAGCAGCAGCTACAACTCATCCTGCGGGTCCTGCTGCAAACTTGGTTTGCATGTTGTGGGATCTCCAATCATTAATCATTAATCCATTCTTTGTTTGGCTGAACTCAAACTCACAGCCTTTCTGAGCCGTTTAAACAAAAGCAACAGAACTGAATAAAAGACAGCAGCAGTTTCTTCACCTCACACGTCGAGGTGTTGGAAATCCGCACAACTTTTCTCCGGTAGTAAATCTTCAGATCTTAACTGGCTGACTGGATCCACCTGCTGCAGGTTCAGAGACATTCAGATGTTAGGGAAGATTTTCCACCATCATGGGTGAATAAACTTGAACTCGAACATGAATCAATATCAAACAATTCACAAGTACAAACTGGTGTAGTAATAAAGTTATGCTATTATGAAAGGAGAAACCAGAAGACGACATCTTCAAAACAAAACAGTTGTCTAATCTGATTTTAATTTGGATCTCTTGGCTCAAACTCAGAAAAGCTTGTTTTGCAATAAGTGCCTCATTATTCCACCCAGCGGACACACAGACATTTACCATAACGTTTAAAGGAGAAGTGGCACCAGTGTTGAGCCCTGTGGGACGCCGTAATTATAATACTGCCAGGACCGTTACATCGGCTGAGCTGTGAGATACATTTAAGGCTTAAAATCTTCAGATGAGACAGGATTAGTTTCACAGTCTCAGTATGAATTATAATATCTGAACACAAACCACAAGCTTCCTAACCAATGAATCATCAGATTCATGCTGAATTACTTCACTCAGGCCTGTGAAAGTCAAACTTGCACGTTCAATAACAGTAATGATCTGTCGTAAATATTAATGAATAGTATAATAATATTAATGAATAATATAATAATAATAATTATTTTGGTTTAAGGCCAAACCAGGACTGATGTGTTGGATCTGATCCATGTTAGACGCTCGAGTCAGTGGCCTCTTGATGCATCGCCTCGATGTTCTGCTGAACTCGAGGAGTCTTGCTTCAGATCTTATGAAATGTGAAATTACTGGCTGAGCAGTGTGAATCTCATTTGTTATTTTTGCTGCGTTGAGACGTCTTTACCCTGAAGTGACAGGAAGGAGGTGAGCGGCTGTTTATTAAAGGAACATGAGAGCTGCTTTAGAGTTGTTTTATTGCTTTGCAGCATGTCAGGTTTAAACGTGCACAAATGTTTGGAGGCCGTCGTGTGTTTGTGTGTCAGAGGGCAGATAAACTCCTCGATTGTCACGTAGGAGCCTCTCATCACGTCTTATCACCGCCTGTCCGTCAACGCAAACATTTCACTCATTGTTGGCTTGTAAACACAAACCTGTTTTAGCAGTCGTCCTGGAGACACTCAGGCCTCCCGGTCGGCTTGTTGCACTCGTTTGGGCGCGAATCCAACACTAATGTCTCCGGCGGTGCCAGCTCCCTCACGAGCTTTCACTTTACAACTCTGTTCAACATTTTCCAAGACGTATCATCAGCTCAGAGACTGATTTCCCTTTTTAAGCTTTTTTTTTGTCTGCAAACACGAGTCATAAAACTCTGATTATCTTTTTCAAGTCAGCCACGTCACCTCGTTTTAGTCTGCTGTCAACACGCCTGACATGTCGCTGTTTTTCCTACCAGCTCTTGAACGCACCATGACAAATGGACGAATTGAACTCGAGCATGATGTTTGTTTGCTGGATGGGTTCAGATACCTGGACGGGTTCAAGTCTCTGCAGGTTGATTTACACAACCGCGAACAGTAGTTATACGGAAGTGGAAAGCCTTCTGCTGCTGCTGAGCTCGAACATTTTGTTTATCAGGACTGATGCTGATGTGAGACGGTGAAAACCATCCAGACAGTCAGACGGCTCCACAAACTCAAACTTTATCTCAGAATACTACAATGAATGTAGAGTAACCGCGGCCCGCTGAGCGCTGTTGTCTGCAGCTCAGCCCTCGTCCTCCCTCAGGTCCTCATTAGCGTGTAGAAACCACCGCCTGCTTATCTCCAATCTGCACTCATTCCTGCCTCTCACTGAGCCCGACGGAGGGAAAAAAGGTGTATGTGTTGTTGCTCCGCTCTCGGCAGCGTTGCAACACAGCAGCAGCACAGAACAACCAAATATGGAGCTGATTCCACAGTTTGTTTTTCAGCGTTCAGCCTCCAGTGTGTCGCCCCCAAACCGGCCCTGCAGGGCCCACGCTCAGGTCCTCAACCCTCATCTTTCCTCTCGTCTGTCAGACAGCTGAGATTACATAAAACATCCAATCAGCGGGAGAATAGAGGCTGAGTGGAGTTTGTTTGTCGTCTTTTCTTCTTTCACATGAAGTGCCACTGACGTGGAAACATCTCCTCTCCTTCTAATCACACACACATTTCTGTCCTGATGGGCAGCATCTGTTGTGAGGAAATGTTGTAATAAACATTTTTTCCTCCTTGCTCTGCCCCCCTCTCTGTGCACACGAAGTCTTCAGTACTCTGGAAGATTAAAACGATTTCTCCTGAAGTCAGAAACAGACTCTCTGTTTAAACTCCACATGTTTTAAGCTTGATTCAGATGAGTTCATCTCTTACCTTTGGATCGATGACAGACTTTTACAGACACATCAGACGTTTGACCAGAATATTTTCAGGCTTGCAGAGACTCTCTGGCGTCCCTCAAGGCCCCTTTCCTGGTTTACATACCTGTAGATATTTGATTAAATTCTGCAGATGTGATTCTTTGTCACAAAGTGTCTTAATATCTCTTTATGCATGTTTTCAGTGAGCGCCAGGCATCTTGTGCTGGTGGCATCAGAAGCTTTACATTAGCTTTCCTGACCTTTCTGTATTCACATCACAGCGTCTTTTGTTGGACAGACGGAGGCTACGTCTTCTGTCATTGTTTCCAGGTTTAATAACAAGCCTTTCTGTCTCCTCCTCTCTGCAGGCGCTCAGTGTTTAGACCTCGGGAATCGGTTCATGTGCCGCTGCCGCCCCGGCTTCACCGGCTCTCACTGCGAGACCAACATCGACGACTGTGCCGGGAATCCCTGCCGCAACGCCGGCACCTGCATCGACGGCATCAACGACTTCACCTGCACGTGCACGCTGGGCTACACCAGCAAGGATTGCTCCGTGCGCACCAGCGCCTGCGACCAGTTCCCCTGCGACAACGGCGGCACGTGTTACACCCACTTCACCGGGCCGGTGTGCCAGTGTCCGCCGAGCTTCATGGGCGCACGCTGCGAGTACCCCCTCATAGAGCCGACCAAAAAACCCACCATGAACGTCGACGCCTCTTCTGCGCTGATTGCCGCCATCGCGCTCGGCCTGGTGACGCTCGCTCTGCTGCTGTGTGCCGCCGTCCACATCCTGCGTCAGCTCCGCCGGGGCCGAGCGCTGACGGCGCTGACCAGATCGGTGAAGAACGACCTGGAGACGGTGAACAACCGTAACGCGGTGATCGGCGGGGGCGGACCAAACAACGGGAGCTTACCGGGAGCAGTGCTGGGCGGCCTGAGAGAGAAGGAGGCGTTCCTCCTCCCTGGAGGACATTTCAAAGTGTCCAATAAAGACGCAGCGCTGGTGGAGAAGGGCAGCGACAACGTGGCCATGTTTAAAAACAAAATGGCTGACTGCAACCTGGCGAAAGAGGAGCAGCGCCTGGGCAAGAACAAGTTTGACCTGTAAGGATCTGATGATGGTTTGATGGATTTCTGTGACTGTGCCTTCGTGTTTCTATCTTCTTTACTCTCCTTTCTCTTCACGCTTGACGAGTCGCAGCATGTTTGTTTGTTTCACGCCAAATATTTCTGTCAGAATCTGTGGCTGTCGTACCAACCCTCCCTCTCTCTCTCTCTCTCTCTCTCTCTCGATCTAACAGTAACAAATGTGACTCGTCCATCATCGTGCCTCCTCTCGGCTTCGTGAAGGACGGTCACCCGGTCTATCGTCCGGTGTTCATCATCCCAGAGCAGATGGAGCAGTGTGTGTTTGCAACTGAGGTGAGGGCTTCATCTGTGATTGAAAAAGAAAAAATGTTCACAAATCAGAAATATTTAAAATGAATTTTACTAATTTATGAATTTACTAAATTATTTGAATCTAAAACTCTTTCAGAGTTTGAAAGGCCGATTTGGGTTTTTGTGATTTCATGAGCTCAAAGAAACCAAAAAATGAGGTTTAAAAAAAGTTTAATTTTGTTTGTTTTTTAAATCAAATATATAAAAACACAGCTGATTATCAAATCAGAAACTGACCTGTGATGATCACAGTGGTCTGGTTATGTTAGTAGATATACTCTGATATTTACAGATCGTTTACCCTGAAAAACACGAATAGATGCAAATTAACAATAATTATTATCTCTGTTTGTTCCATTGTCAGAACCAGCAAATCATCTAACTCTTAAAGATGTTTCCATAAAATAAGAAAATCTTTTACCTAAACTGAAAATACAAGCACAAAGTACATGGAAGTATATTTAGTAGAAATAAACTTTTTCTGTTTTCTGGATGAAAGGAAAGAAAAAGATATAAGAGATGTGAAGTTTACTCAACTCAAAACTGTTCATCCTTTAAAGTCATTTGTTCATAGTGATAAATAATTTAGCTTAATTATAAAAGATAATTAAATTCAGACATTCCCTTTTAGTTTTAGAGAAGACGTCCTGTTTCTGTCAGTTTGACCGAGCAGAGGTAAACCCGTACGCCGATGACTAACCGCTGTTTCTCTCTTGTCTCGTTCGCAGGTATAACCTCCAGTTTTCAGACCAGTTTTACGCTGAAGGCCTGAAAGGTTTCCGGTTCAGGACCGTCCACGCAGAGGATCTACACACATTTTTTTATTTATTATTTATTTCTGCTGCTCGACAGAAAGAAACAAAAAGATCAACGATGTTTGGATGACTCTGAAAAGAGAACGAGCAGCAGAGGAGAAGACTGAATGTCTGGCGTCATTTGCACTATTTATCTTTTTTAAATACATATATATATATAAAAAATATATATACTTTAAATCTTAATATAATACTTTTGTTTGTATATCTGAATTTTCTTTCAAACGTGAATGAGAGGATTTAAAGAATCAAAGCTGTCCACCAATCAGAAAGACCGGTGCCTTAGCTGTGCTTCTTAATCACTGTGGAAACTGTTTCCTGTACCCTTTCACAATAAGATGTCAATCAACACATCAGAGGACCTGCTTACAGGAACAGGAAATTGACCTTTTTATTTGGAGTGAGCGTCCATTTGCTTTTGTTTTCTTTTGAAAGTGAAGCATCACATGGCCTTACAATCACGTCCAGTCCTACAGACTCTGAACTCAAGTGCCTCTTCATCCAGAAGAAAACTGCAACCAGACTTTAATCCATCTGAGCCCAGAAAGCCAGTTCACCGTCACCGGAAACAGCCCGTCCTACTGGTGAACATGTTCTGTCCCCACGTTTCTAATGCCAGTTCAAAGGAGGAACGTTTGTAGCACAATCAGCCTTTTCTTACATTTCCACCTCATGAACTGATAATCAACTCTGATAATCGAGTATTTGAAGTGCCACGGGCCCGATGATGTCTGACTGAGCTGGAATTCATCTTACTAATCAGCGTTTCCTGTCTTGCTTGCTTGCCTTCCTGTGTTCTTGCATTTTTTTCTATGAAGCAGAGCGCTCGCTCTCTGCATCGACCACCACTGTCACAGCAAGTAAACAGGAAGCCATAAAACAGCCACTGCTGTTCTGCAACATTCCCAGCCTGAACCTGGAGTTCAGTCTGAAGGACTCCAAACTTTAATCTTAATCCATCTGATACCAAAAATCTGTTTTGTTCCTGTGTAGTCTGTCTTTGTGCTATCTTCGTTAATTTAAGAAAACAATGCAATGTGTACATACGCTCCAGAAGATAGTTTTCTTATTTAAGTTTGCCCTTTGTAAATAATTCTGTATTTATGAAAGAGAATTGTATATATGTCTATGTTAATGTGACCAATGTCAAGAAATATATTTTTTCATAAATAAATTAGAAAAATAACGTTAATGACGTGTCGAGCATCTTTTGATCTTTTACTTAATGAACGAGGTCGTGATTAAACTTTACAACTTTGTAACATTTCTACCATAAAATAACAGATTGTAAATCATAGTGACGCCACACTGACGTGGAATATTCATACAACAGTGATCACACTGACTCAGGTTTAGTGCTGGTATATGGACTAACAATGATAAAGTCATTAACGTTAGTCTAAGCAGGTCAGCAGCCAAACCTGACCCGTGTTCCCGCCTGACAGGTAAACACAAGGAAGTAAAGAGTCTGCTTCAAGTTTCACGGGAACCTGGAATCATTTAGTCTGTCGGCTCCGTCTGTTCGTATCTTACTGACTCTGATCGCTCGTGTGTTGAAATTTGATTGTTGAGCGAGTTCAGGTCAAACAGGCGAAACACTTCCTCTTCACGCTCCCTTCCCTCCCCCCTTCCCTCCCCCCTTCCCTCCTTCTCGGTCACATTCCCTCTCTGCATTCAAAGCTTTGTGGTGTTGTTAAGTGATACACGGCGTCTGCTGGTTAATGAGTATCTGCTGCCACGTGCCAACCATCAAACACTGACAGCAGGAGAGTGGAGAGAACGTCAGCTCACCTGCTGCTCACCTGGCCGGCTTTGTCTGCGTATCACACACACACACACACACACCCCCGTCCTCAGGTTGAACTGTGAACTCTCCTGAACGTCACCTGGTGGAAACAGAAACCGACACACTCCCAGCTCGCTGAGTAAAGGTCAAAGGTCGACCCTGAAGGTTGAGTGAAGACAGCAGTCACAGTGTCACTGCGTCCTCTCTGCTGTGGCCGATCAGGTCGATTCATGATTCAGACTAAAACATGTCCGAGTGTTTCTTACTCAGCGCAGCCTGGAGGAAACAGACTCAGAGAGGTCGATACCTGCAGGATCCTGATCTTAACTCTGTCTGCATTTGTTTCCAAAGATGATTCTTTTATATATTTATCATCTCAGTCGGTGAGCTGAGGATGTAGTTGGTGACCGTCGTGTTTCTGTTGTTGGAGGCTTCAGGACGAGCTGTGTGTGTTCTGTCTTTACGTTTCTGTCTCCAGCGGCTGAAGACGCTCTGATCGTCCGCTCTCCTGTTTCTCTTTGTTTTCCTGAAGAACAGAAACTCTGATCTGAAGCCGTTTCCTTTAATCAGCCAGCAGGAAGCCGAACACGGAGGACACATTAGAGGGTTGCACCACACACACACACACGTGTACACACACACACACACACACACGTGTACACACACATTTCCTGTTTTGGACGGCGTCTCTCTTTCTGCACATCAGCACAGCATGAAGACAATGAGAGTCTTTCCTGAGCTCCTGTCAGCGAGCAGCTCGCCTCCAGCCTGAGTCTGGGACGTCTGGGCTGCTGCGTGGACGTGCTGTCCTTCAGGTGGAGCTACGTCAGGCGAGGACGCCGCCTTTGTGCTGCAGCGATGCTGAACGTTTGATTTTCAGATATGTGACTCCAGCTGGAGGCAGCAGAACCTGCTCTGAGCTCTGTGTCCTCAGTTATCTCTGGATCTGGGCTCACAGACACCAACCACGAGCCAGGACAGATTCTGATTGGTTCATCCTCTGAGGAACATCCTGATCAGCTGATCAGACAGGTCAAACTGATGAAGACGGGCTGTCGTGCATGCTCAGTCCTCACCGCGCGGCCGAGGCCGAGCGTTCGAATCCGACCCGCGGCCCTTGGCTGCGCGTCGTCCCCGTCTCTCTCTCAGACACTGTCCGTCCTCTGTGGGCGTCTGATTATAACTGATAAAAAAACTTTGTCTTGATTTTGATGAAGAGTAGCTCCTTCAGAATAAAAGTCTTTTCTCCAGTGTAATGCTCTTAATGTGAAAGGATCAGTTTAATGTTGTTTCGTCTTACACAGTCTGCCACGTCCAAACGGTCTCCAGGGGAACTTCCTGTCACTCTATTAACACTGTTTCCTGTTTTATTTTGTAGTTCTCCCTCTCTTTAATTCTGATTTGTGTCTCTGTCTGTGGCTGAGGTCAGTGTTAACGTGTCCGCCATGATGAGAGCTGTTTGAATCCTCTGACTGTGAAGGAAGCTTCAATGCTTCCTTTCTTATCTCCTTTAGGAGAGGATACACGGAGCAGGAAGTATCTCGGATGAGCATTTGTAGTCCATCTTCTGGACTTTGTAGTTTTACCACAGATCACGTCAGTAACATTCACAGTCCACTTCTCCTAACTCCTTATCACCTCTCCTCACACCTTTCCTTATGACCTTGTGACATTGGAGGTCAAGGAAAAGTGTTTAGGAAAGGTGGTTAGGAAAGGACCTAGGAGCTGATTTTTGTGCCTGTCCGAGCGTGCCCTTGGTCTCAGTCCTTCTTCAGTTCCTCTGTCCTCTGTTTCATCTTGTGCTCGTTCCTGTTTTTATTTCTCACTTCTGGTTTTTATTTATTGAATATTGGTTTATATTTTTGTCTGGATCGTCGTCCTTCAGTTATTTTTCCTCCTCAGTGAGTGTGAGCGCTGACAGTGAGAGCTGTGTGTGTGTGTGTGTGTGTGTGAACACATGAAAGAACACACCTGTCATCACTCCGTCACCGTCACCGCCTCCGACCTCCGACCTCTCCTCCTCACGCTCTCTCTTTCCCAGCTTGTTTTGGATACAGACGCTCTGTCTGCCTTCAATCCTACATGACATGAAGAGAGAGTGTGTGTGTGTGTGTGTGTGTGTGTGTGTGTGTGTGTGTGTGTGAGAAAGTTGTGAGGAGGAAACAGGAACAGGAAGGATAAAAAACGAAGACATGAATCTTTTCTGTCGCCTTCCTGCTCCTCGACATCATAATGAATATTTCAGACACACACACACACACACACACACACTTCATGGGAAGTGCAACATGTTCTTTAGGGGTGGCCAAAATAATGGGAACAGCCTCCAGTGTCAGAGTGTAATCCCACTGTGTAACTGTGTCCAGCTGTACTCGAGTATTTACTCTGATTACTTCTGACCAATCATCATCCAGGTCAGCAGCAGCAGACCCAGCAGCAGCTAATATCACTGACTAGTCCAGCAGCAGTCAGCCCAGCTCGGCGTCTGTCTTTCAGCCTTTTATTTCACCAAGCTCTCACCAACCACTAAAAGTCAGTCCCAGATTTACTCTTGTCCGGCGGCTTCTCGCTCGCTCACTCTCTCCTTTTCTCTTCTTAGCTTCCTCCGTCAGCGTCCTCTTCACTCTCTGCTCCTCTGCCATTATAGAAGCTGCTGCCTGCTGGGCCTGAGGCCTCCAAGTCCTGGTCAGCTAACAGCAGCTGAATGAATCTGTTTCCATCAGAGACTCTCTAATCTGACCCAGTGCACACAGATTGTTTTACTGTCAGACTCTGGTGGAGCTGACGCTCGCACACAGAGCTGCTGATGCTTCGTGTCATCACTCGTTCATTCACTTCACTGGAAACCAGTTCAGGATTCTACTGAGATTTCTTGAGAATAGTGTGTGTGTGTGTGTGTGTGTGTTATCTGATGAGGTCTGCAGCAGGTTTCCTCTGCAGCGCCCAGGAAGCGTCTGGAAGTTCTCAGACTGATCCAAATGTCAGGTGTTGATCGTTGATGGTCGTCACTGATCTTCACCTCCACCTGTACGCCGCACATTCCTCTGCTCACCTTTCTGACCTCGAACACATACAAAGCTCTATTTCTGTTGCTCAGCCACTTCCTCCCTGGACGACCTCTGACCTTCAGGGGTCACAGCAGCTGATTTGTTTGGGGTGGAGGAGGTGGAGGAGGTTTGAACTCTTCAGCAGCTCCATCACGACGCTTTGACTCGGCTCACCTTCAGCTGATCGGACCAACAAGCAGCTGAGACAAACTCACCTGGAGACAAAGAAACAGACAGAAATGTTTCTCTGCTCGCAGCCTCGCATCATTAACATAATCATTAACATAATCATTAATTATACTTTGAATGACAGAAAACCTTCAGTTTCCTGCAGCGTGAACTCATCATCAGACCACCTTCAGTGATTTTTACTGCAGCATGAACAGGAAGTACTGACACACACACACACACACACACACACACACATACAGCTGGACCTCGCTGCCTCTTTAAGTGGTATAAATCTGCCGGGCCGGCCCAGGCTCGGCGGGTCGCTGCACGGGAAGCAGAGGCCACAGGACAGAACAAACGCTGCCTGTGTTTGTCAACGCTTGTTTTTGTTACCAACAGGGGACGTTTACATCTGCAAACTCTGACTGTGCAGGCCCAGCAGTCCTTACGGGGACCGCAGGGTGGTCATGATGTTCTCGGCATCAGACGTGAGTTAGTTATGCTTCAGGTTTCAACACATCCGGACCCGACAGCTGGAGGACGGTAAACTTACATTAATGAGGAAGTAAACCTGTGAATCACTGAGGACGAGAACGAACCGTCCAATCAGGACGTCCGAAAGATAAACAGATTCACTCACCCTCTGAGTCTGATTCTTCACGACTCAAAGTAAATAAATAATTTGACACCTTAATCAAGAAATAATGATAAATACAATTTTATTCTATGTCATTTTTAGTATTAAAGTATCATTTTGATTAAAGAGCCTCCACATGCAGAATTATACATAAACATAAACTGATTATGAAGCAACGACCAGTTATTATAAGAACAATGTTAATATGAAAGCACAAACATGAGTGTGTGTTGTGTATGAGTGTGTACCTGTGTTAATCTGTTTTCACCTTAAATGTGACAAAAATACAAAAACAAACACAAAGAAACCCGACAGGAGCATCACAGACATGTTGTTCATCCAAAGTAATTCCCGCCCTCCTCCTCCTCCTCCTCCTCCTCCTTCCTCCCTTCATCCGTCTAGGAGCCGACCTTTGACCCTGCCCATCGTGGGAACTTCTTCAGGAGGATGAGTTGGCGTGACGACCAGGAGGACATTACCACGGCGATGATGAGTCTAACAGAAGCCCAACACCTGTCCGACCCCCCACCACACACACACACACACACACACCACACACACACACACACACACACACACACACTTGTGTTTTAACTGACAAACATGAACCTTCAGTTGAATTTTCACGTTGAGTCGGTTAAACGAGTTCTCTGTACTGAAGTTTGTTTGAATATGTAAATGAGGCGTTTTCTGTTAATGTTATGTAACTTCTGCTGAAATCTACAGACACAAAATGAGATCAGACATTTAGACGTCGAGTGTTTTCTTTCCTCCATTCTAAAAGTCTGAATCATGAGAAACATCCCAGAATGCCAAACATGTCCGTCCACTTCACCCACTCAGTCTTTCTGCTTGTCCGCTGTGACACTGAGCTGTCTGTCCTGGCTGAGACGTGTGATGTGAAAAGAAATCAAATAAAAATGTGGATTTGTTTCTAAAGTCACGGAGTCACTCAGAATATGAACCTGAGGTCAGGAGAGTTTCTTTGAGTCTTGAAGTTCTCGTTGGAGTCCGTCTGAAACTCGACTCCGTCACTGAGGGAGGAGACGACGAGGACGATTTACAAGCTGCCATCAATCTCACGGTGTGGGAACTGAAGAGGGACGCCTCGAAGACCACGCACCAACTCTCAGTGCTGAGAGAGAGGCTGTAAAGTCTGCAATGATTAAAGAAACAGATTCCACTCCTCGTCCGTTCATCTTTAAGAAGCTCAGCTAAAATCTCAACGACAGCAGCTAGCATCGCCATGGCAACCTTTGATTATAGATTTGCTAATTAGATCAGTCATTCTCAGTTTTTCAAGCAGTCGATTCTGAAAACAAAACTGAGCAGCTATCACCATGGCAACCTCAGACTGGAGGTCAACAGCTGATTCACGTCAGAGTTTTCACAAACGTTCACCAACGTTTCTGCTGCCGCCTCGTTGGTCAGTCAGTCAGAGTCAGAGTCAGAGTCAGTCAGAGTCAGAATCAGTCAGAGTCAGAGTCAGTCAGAGTCAGAGTCAGTCAGTCAGAGTCAGAGTCAGTCAGTCAGAGTCAGTCAGTCAGAGTCAGAGTCAGTCAGAGTCAGTCAGAGTCAGAGTCAGTCAGAGTCAGAGTCAGTCAGTCAGAGTCAGAGTCAGTCAGTCAGAGTCAGTCAGTCAGAGTCAGAGTCAGTCAGAGTCAGTCAGTCAGAGTCAGAGTCAGTCAGTCAGAGTCAGTCAGTCAGAGTCAGAGTCAGTCAGTCAGAGTCAGTCAGTCAGAGTCAGAGTCAGTCAGAGTCAGTCAGAGTCAGAGTCAGTCAGAGTCAGAGTCAGTCAGTCAGAGTCAGAGTCAGTCAGTCAGAGTCAGTCAGTCAGAGTCAGAGTCAGTCAGAGTCAGTCAGAGTCAGAGTCAGAGTCAGTCAGTCAGAGTCAGAGTCAGTCAGTCAGAGTCAGAGTCAGTCCGAGTCAGAGTCAGTCAGAGTCAGTCAGAGTCAGTCAGTCAGAGTCAGAGTCAGTCCGAGTCAGAGTCAGAGTCAGTCAGTCAGAGTCAGTCAGAGTCAGAGTCAGTCAGTCAGAGTCAGAGTCAGTCAGAATCAGTCAGAGTCAGAGTCAGAGTCAGAGTCAGAGTCAGTCAGTCAGTCAGAGTCAGTCAGAGTCAGTCAGTCAGAGTCAGTCAGAGTCAGAGTCAGTCAGAGTCAGAGTCAGTCAGAGTCAGTCAGTCAGAGTCAGAGTCAGTCAGTCAGAGTCAGTCAGAGTCAGTCAGTCAGAGTCAGTCAGAGTCAGAGTCAGTCAGAGTCAGTCAGAGTCAGAGTCAGTCAGAGTCAGTCAGAGTCAGTCAGTCAGAGTCAGTCAGAGTCAGTCAGTCAGAGTCAGTCAGTCAGCTGTGAGGTCAAAATCTGATTTATGGATGTTTGTTTATCGTTTGCTGAGGAATGTCATGGGAACGCAGCAGGAAACAGCTGTCTCACTCTGCCTGTCTCACTCTGTCTGTCTCTCTGTCTTGTTGAGACGATCATTTCCAGGAATGTGAGTTCAGCAGGACGGCTCCAGAGGAAGTGGCTCCTCCTCCTCAGATAACCTCTCACCTGCGCTCCATCATCACATTTATCTGACACGTTCAGACGATGAATGGTGAAAAATGGCAAAGGTGTCTGGGAGCGAGTCCAAAGGAAGTCTGTGTGGACGGGATCAGATTAGATGAGCCACACGGAGCTGAGGCTTTAAATAGATCAGGACACATTCGGATTTCCACAGAGAAGTTTGACATTTCACTGCAAGTCGTGTCGTGCAAACGCGAACAGAACGCTGCCAAAGCCCAAATTTTGTCACGCCACTTTCCGTCTCATAGAGATGCACGAGATACCGTTCAGCTCCATCCCACCGCGCACGGCTACGACTGACTCCACACGGAGCCAAGAACCTCGTCTGCTTCGACCCGTGAATGGACTCATGGCCTCGGCCTCTCTCTGAGACACCCAGTGAAGATGTTCAGTGGATTCAGATTCATGATGATCTGACCTCTGACCTCTAACCCAACGTTCACGTGACGCGTTGACACTTTAATCCAAAGACTTTAATACAGGTAAAGGTTCTGACCTGGTGTAGTTACTATGGTAATGAAGTGTTGACTTTATTTAAATTTATGATGACTGAACCCTGAACGTAACATGTTGAGCTGAACTTAAAGTTAAAACTGAACTGATCTAATCACAGCCAGCCTCTCCTGACTGAAGGTTTTCTCCGTAGGTTTGATTCCTGTCACCTGTCGACCAATCACTGAGTGAGTTCATTCATGAAACATGATGTCATCATGATGTCACGCTGCTCTTCTCGGTGAAACTCTCAGTACAAACCTGCAGCGGCGTCGTGAACAACGATCAGCGATCAGTGATTGACAGGCGAGCGAGGAAAGAGGAAGAGGAAAAGCTGCTGCCACCAATCAGAGGGGCTTTTTCAGCTCCACGCCGAGTGTGTGTGTTTAAAGAGAGTTCCTCTTTTGTCATCTGTGTTTCCCCGTGTGTGTGTGTGTGTGTGACTCTGAATGACTGCAGTTTCAGCGGAGTGTGTTAACTTCACAGAAGTCATTTTCATGAAGGCAGCGAGGACGCGGCGCTGACCTCACACGGCACATTTCAGCTCTGGACGGTTTCTGTGACGTCGTAAAACTCTGAGCTGTCTGAAGTCTCGTCTCGACGTTCCAATAAGACCAAACGTGTTCAACGTTATCGGAGATTTTTAGTCTCATCCGACACCCCATGTGAGCGCCATCGTCAGCTCCTTCAGTTCTGCTGGGTGGAGAAACTGGTGCAGAGACAGTCTGTCATCTTTGAACCTTTTATTTGAGTCTTTGCGTCTAAGACTAGTCAGTGTGCAGACTAACATGCAGCTCGTGTTTCTCTTCTTCTTCTTTCAAATAGAAATGAGTCAAGTTATCAGAAGTTGAAGTCCGTGGAAGTTCACAGTGTTGATGTTAAGTCAGACGTGGTTTTAAAATGAAGTTCGGGTAAACGCTCGGTCGATTCTGAGAGCGTGAAAGAAGCGAGCCGTCGCAGTTTGTCCTGAGTGTGATGACGTGTTTTCGATCTCTGCTGACAGATTTCTTTAAATTCAAACAGTTTTTGACAAATTCAAAATTAGGCAGAAATTCCTCCAAATTTCCAGATTAAGACGTCATTTCACTTCATCTGAAGATGAAACACGTGCATCTGTGGTGTGAGGGGACACGATGCCCGACAACAAAGAGCTGCCAGTAAATTTAATATCTAAACCTTTTGACATTTGGAGCTTTCTGTATGTGGGTAACTGCTCAGTGAACTTCTGTTCTGGAAACCGCTCAGAAAACTCCCTGATGGTCACTTTACTTTGTGAAAAACACAAACACACAGAAAACATCCATCATAAGAATAGAAGCTAACAATGAGTGAAACACGGCTCCGTCAGGACAAACTGCTTTATGTAACTTTATGTAAAGATTTATGTAACAGAACTAATAAACTCAAAGTGACGCTGATCAGATCGACAGTGTGGAGACATGCAGGTCATCGACTGTACGGCAAGCGGGAAGGTTTTCTGAAGGAAGTGAGGGAACTTTAGGTGGAGTCCATTTTATTGTGCTATTGTTCATCACCATGTCTCTCTCTGCCCTCATGGTTCGTGTTCTCGTGTCACTGCTTCATATTTTCAGATTTGACCATTTCTGTTGTTTGTTTACACATGTATTAAAGACGTGTTAGTAAGTACGTTTTAATAATATTCATATATCAAAGTGCACATGACTGGTCATCACGTCCACGTGCTGAAGAATTTCTCTGTTTGTTTCAGGAAAAAGTCCAAACCAGAAAAGGTCGTTTGCTTCCCCAGCATGAAGCCGGGATTTCCCACTCTCTACCTGCATTTGAATGCAGCACCACTTTTGAAATCTGCCTGGCTGCAGTGATTGGCTACCTGTGGTCGGGTGTGTTAAAGGGTCAGCTGATCCGGTGGAGCTGTTTGTTTGTTGGAATGAAGACTCTGATCAGGTACGAATGAAAGTCACCTGGCGGCTCGCGATGCAGCTGCCTGACCCGACCGCCTACATTTCCCAGAAAGCCTTTTGGGAAGCTTGTGGTCTCTGTTTGAAGTGATCGTGGGGGCTTTTGGTGCACAGACAGAGACAACACAACAAAGGGAACAATGTGTTTTTAATACTGCGAAACAAAAGACAATGCTGGACTCGACCTGCAGGTTTTACTCTGAAACTCTGAAGGAAAGTTCAGCCTCGTAATCAACCACCACAGAAAGAAACATTCACGTTAAATCAATGAGTTAGCGGTAACTGTGGATTGTTTTTAGGAAAAGTACAGTTCCAGTGATTCTTTAAACTAGCTAACAGCAGCACAGTCTGATCTGAAGCACATCAGGCAGCATCCAGAGGAGATCTCAGTGTCTTCACTGGGTCGACGTCTCTGAGCTTCATCCTCACACAGAGCATAAAACACGTCTGACTGCAGTTCATCTGTTTGGTTTTTATCCGTTCAAGTGTTTCCTGCTGTTCTCCGTATTTTCACCAAATAATCTGAGTTTGTTGTGCAACGCGTCCAGCTTGGCTGACCTCATCGTACGTATGAGGATGACAGATGACTGTGTGTGTCCTCGCTTCCTGTCAGACTGCAGCTATAGACAACATGCTGCTCGCTCACACTGTCACAAGCAGAACCGGTCACAAGCAGAACCGCTGGACCGTGTGAACGTGAGGTAATGACATGCAACACGTGGAGGGAACAAAGTCAGTTTGATTTTGACATTTTGATTTATTAGACCAGGTGAAAACCCGAAACGTGTTCACGATTCATTCATGTTCATTAATGCATGAACGATGCAGCCAGAGTGCCTGTCTGTCCGTGAGCAGCATTAGCATGTTGCTATTCTCGACCTCCGTGGCGGTGACACGAACCCGACACAGGAAGTGTCGTTCCTCACAGAGACTACGTCCAGGTCCATGATCCATGTAATCATAATTTATTTTTATGAATAATAACCAAACATTGATATCCAGGTTTCAGCTGACTTCAACTTATCTGAGATTTGAACAAAGTTCTAAATCAAAGTTGTGAAAGCGGTGTTGAAATCTGATCCACTCAGTTATTCATCATTCACGTCACATTCATCAGCATTCTTTTATTTATTCAGGCCCTTGCTCGTGTTACCGTAAGTCCTGATGACTAATCCGACACTTAAAGGTCCAGAGATGTCGAAAGCTTCAGCTCCAGATTTTGGACTCTTGATTGCGTTCATCTGTCGCGCTGCAGTTTGACCTCCAGTCTTTGAGACTGTCGGATCTCAGCAGGCAGAGTTTGTCACAGACGTTTTGTTGGACGGCGGCGGTAAACAAGTCGCCGGCTAAAAGAACGTGAAGCATCAGATTCTTCTCAAACAGAAAGACTTCATGACGGTTTATTGATCATTCAAAGTGCTGCAGCTGCTCTGAGCGTCCAGAGGTCAGAGGTCAAAAACCACCACGCAGCGTCGACTGTTTAACTAACCAGTCACATGATGAAGAAAAGAGGAGGAGCATTACAAGTTCTGTCAGGTTTTAGACAGTCTGCGGGACGTCTCAGAGACTACGTCCAGGTTTTAGACAGTCCGCAGGACGTCACAGAGACTACGTCCAGGTTTTAGACAGACTGCGGGGACGTCACAGAGACTACGTCCAGGTTTTAGACAGTCTGCAGGACGTCTCAGAGACTACGTCCAGGTTTTAGACAGTCTGCGGGACGTCACAGAGACTACGTCCAGGTTTTAGACAGTCTGCAGGACGTCTCAGAGACTACGTCCAGGTTTTAGACAGACTGCGGGGACGTCACAGAGACTACGTCCAGGTTTTAGACAGTCTGCGGGGACGTCACAGAGACTACGTCCAGGTTTTAGACAGTCTGCAGGACGTCTCAGAGACTACGTCCAGGTTTTAGACAGTCTGCAGGACGTCTCAGAGACTACGTCCAGGTTTTAGACAGTCTGTTTTAGTTTAGACTGTCTAAAACTTGGACTTGTCTCTTTGTCTCTGGGGAAACACGACTGTGGACCACAAACCGTGAACTCACAGCCGTGCAGCGTTAAGAACTTCCTGCTAACAGGAAGTGTGTGAGCGGCTGGTTCAGACTTTGTTCTTCGTGTGAGTCAGTCGGGTCCGTTTGTTTGTTGCTGTTGGTTTCTTTAGAACGAACACCTGAATCCTTCCAGAGAATCCAGTGAATGAGGTGGTGAAATGACAGATGGGATGGAGGCCAGGACTGACGTCTACAAGGCAATGAATGAGTGTGTGTGTGTGCGTGTGTGTGGTTCAGTTTGAACACATGCAGCGTTGCGTTTCACAATCAGTGATTCCCTTTAAATGAAAACAGAAGATGATCTTGGCACTTTGCTTCCTCACAGGCTGAAGGTGGAGCTGGAGGTGGGGGTAGGTGTATGGAGGACAGCTGCTGCTGTGATTTTGATGACCTTTGACCTCCTCGGGTGGCACTAAGCTGCTAACTGTCAGCACAGAGGACACAATTTATGACTCAGGTCTCAGAGCGAGCGCCGATCGGCTCCGTGTTTGTCACTGTCGACTTCATCACTTCGTCTTCATCAGGAGGGCGCTGCGCTCTCCTCAGCACCAAACAGGAAGTCACTTTGGTAACCGTGGGCGTGGTGACCATGTGTGACGAAATATTTCTGTAAATATACGATCACATGACCGTCAGACTTCCTGATCAGGAAGATTTCCTTGAAAGTTTCTTTGAACTTGTCGTGACCTCATCGTGATGTCACATCGACGTCACTCTGTAGTCAAACATTTCACTTCCTGTCAGACGCCATGTGGATTGACACCGCATGCATCCTCCTGAGGGTTAGAGTGCCCCAGGTGTAGCTCAGTCCTGAACGGTGTATTCCTGAATGATGTAACAGAGCAGAGGAGGGAGGACGGGAGAGAGCAGGAAACTGTGGAGGCGGCTCAGAGTTTATCAGACTGAGTCACCTGAACCTCCGTCTGAACCTGACGAAGCAGCTCCGTTCACCTGAGACACAGACTGTCTAAAACCTGGACGTAGTCTCCGTGATGTAGCGCGGTGAGTCTTGCAGACTGCAGCAGGACTTTCACTTTCTCTCTCATTGGGAAAAATTATTGGCCAAACATTTCTTGACCTCTGACCTCACATCCTGTTTGTGTGCTGGATTGTTGTGAAGACAGATGGCTGAGACGCTTCACAGCCACATTCACCCCCTCCTGGTTTTTCTTACCAAAATAGACGAAGTCTTATCTCGACTGTTTCCCAGCTCAGTCTGGCAGCTCGGGGCAGAACATATGGAATAACATCTGCTGCGTGGGAGTGGATCTTTGGATGATGACGAGAAATGTGAAGAAACCTATTTCAGCTCTGAGCAGGAGATAAGTAACGAGTTCGAGTCTTTGTTTCACGGCAACTGAAAGATTCACATCACCGAGAGCAACAAAAAGTCAACAGCCAACGAATGTTACGTTAGCATGCAGGAAACCGACGGCTGCAGGCAGACAGGCTGCAGGCAGACAGACAGGCTGCAGGCAGGCAGACAGGCTGCAGACAGACAGGCTGCAGACAGACAGACAGGCTGCAGGCAGACAGACAGGCTGCAGGCAGGCAGACAGGCTGCAGGCAGACAGGCTGCAGACAGACAGACAGGCTGCAGGCAGACAGACAGGCTGCAGACAGACAGGCTGCAGGCAGACAGGCTGCAGGCAGACAGACAGGCTGCAGGCAGACAGACAGGCTGCAGACAGACAGGCTGCAGGCAGACAGACAGGCTGCAGGCAGACAGACAGGCTGCAGACAGACAGGCTGCAGACAGACAGGCTGCAGGCAAACAGGCTGCAGGCAGACAGACAGGCTGCAGGCAGACAGACAGGCTGCAGGCAGACAGACAGGCTGCAGACAGACAGGCTGCAGGCAGACAGACAGGCTGCAGGCAGACAGACAGGCTGCAGACAGACAGGCTGCAGACAGACAGACAGGCTGCAGACAGACAGGCTGCAGGCAGACAGACAGGCTGCAGGCAGACAGACAGGCTGCAGACAGACAGGCTGCAGGCAGACAGACAGGCTGCAGGCAGACAGACAGGCTGCAGACAGACAGGCTGCAGACAGACAGGCTGCAGGCAAACAGGCTGCAGGCAGACAGACAGGCTGCAGGCAGACAGACAGGCTGCAGGCAGACAGACAGGCTGCAGGCAGGCAGACAGGCTGCAGGCAGACAGACAGGCTGCAGGCAGACAGTGATCTGAGCACAGTGAAGACTCGCCTCACACACTGTGACTCTGTAAACGTCCCTGATTGGGTTTGGTGTTTATATAAAGCAGATGCTGTCTGAAGACTCCTCCCAGCATGCTCTGCTTCAGCCTGCAGGTTACTGTGCGACTGTCGGGTGGAGATGAGGGTGGAGATAGGTGAGGATGTTTTGATGGAGATGCCCAGCTCTTCCCCATGTGCTTCCTGTTATGTCTGCACGCAGGCTGCTTCAGACTCTGAACCGGATCCTGACCCACACATCTCGGACTGGAAACGGAGCCAGTAAAGAGGCTTAACGAGGTGTTTTAATTTGACACCTCCGTCATAAACAGAGTTCTAATGGACCCGGCAGTGTTTGATTGTTCTGCAGCCCGTGGAGTGTGAGCGCTGAGGAGGACGGCGCGATCCCGACTCCACGCTGACGACGACTAAAACTCCTCCGGCTGAGCCGCTCCAGCAGAACGTGGTCGGAGTTCTGACGGAGCTCCTGGACGTGTGAGAGCGAGCGCTCACGTCAAAGTGAGTGTTTTATAGCGGGACGCAGGAGGAGGTGGTGATTGGACATGGTCACGCCGCTCAGCGCCGCAGCTTCCTCAGCAGGAAGAGAGAGTAATGTGACTCACCTGTTCACCTGTCCGTCAAACATAAAGAGCTCAGTGACAAGGCCAGCATGAATAAAACTGAGACACGAGAGGACTGTTGGTTTAGTGTTTGAATGAGTAACACAGTGCTGATATAAACTCAAGCCAGGAAATCCAGTTTAACATCAACCGCAGCTTCAAAGTGAAAGTGAAAGTGAGTCGATCAACAGCTCCGTCTATTTAAGTGACCGTGTAAACAGACAGATTAAGAGGAAAGATGCATGAACCTAACGGGAACCGACACTTCCTCTTACCATGTTTGTGCATCCAGTCAAAGAAATGCCACGACACGATAAGCAGCCAATCAGGAGGCGGTAAACACAGGAGAAAAGGTAAACAAAGCCACAGAATGAGGAAAGACTCTTAACGAGCTGACCACGCAGACGGGCTGAGTCATGAGCTCGTCCCCGCGGTGTGTTCACAGTCCCCGCGGTGTGTTCACAGTCCACGTGGTGTGTTCACAGTCCCCGCGGTGTGTTCACAGTCCACGCCGTGCTCAGCAGGTAGTGAACCACAGAGCGGCCGAACTTCACGGACACACACTCTGTTTGTTTCTATTAAAAGCCCCAAGGAAGGCATCCATTTCCTGTCGCTCCGTTTCCTCTTCCTGTTGGTGAGAGCTCACGTCCTGGAGCGTGACCTCAGCTTAGCACAGAGCTCTGCAGGTGAGCCTCACCTGTCTGCTGCCAGCTGTAGCTGCTGTTAGTTCATGCTACCTGTCTGCTGTTGATGAGCTGAAACACGGTCGGGTCCAACATGAACGTTGTGTCAGTGGACCGGAGGAAGGTGTGTTGCATCAGTGTAATGATAATACTGTGTGTGTGTGTGTGACCCAGATACACCTGCAGCATGTTCAGGTGCTGCATGTCTCATCATGCCTCAGCTCCCTTCAGCTATGCGGCCCTGCCGGCCTCCAACCCGACCCGAGCAGTCGCAGACCTGAATCTGGAGCTCGTGTCGGATCCAAAGCTCTGATCCTCCCCTCAGGTTGGCACCGGGAGAGCTGCTGACAGCCAGCACCGAAAAGCAACGATGACAGATCATCGAGCCCAACGTGTCACATCTGAACAGAAAAATCTGAGTTAAACTCCCGCTGAAGAGGAGCTGAGCCAGCGAGCTGTTTCCTGCTTTATTCTAAGCTAGGCTAAGCGTTACGTTTACTGAACGCAAACACTTAGATCGTCACATAATGTGTTTGTCAGACCAAAAGAGAAAGTTATTAACATCCAGCTGAATCTGAATGATTCAAACATCCAGCGGTTCATGAAATCAGCTCCAGGACTGCGGGGGCGTGTCCTCTGGAGGCCTCAGCGTGTCATCGAGCCGCCCTTTAAGGACCGCCCACAAAATCCTGGACTGAAAACTGTTTGAACCTCCGACTCCACGTTCATCGTTCAAAGTGTTTTCACGTTTTCAGCAGCTGCCGTCCGACACGTTCAGCGTGTTCGAACTGACTTCACACAGACGAACTTTAAATTCAGTTCAGGCAGAAAAAGTCGATTTTGAGACGCGAATGCAAAGAAACAGATTTTTTTGTGCACGCTTTCTCAAAGACGTTTTTGCAGGTTCCAGCGCTGGGTGGAGGCGGCGTGCAGAGGTCTGATCTCGTGTCGGCGTGTGAATGAAACTGAGTTCATACTCTCTGACATGTGTTTGACCTCGCTCTGCTGCCCCCCGCCGGGCGTCTCTCCGGCATTCCTCTGCGTCTTTATTGTCACTCTGTGATGCGAAGCGACGGCTCCATCACTGTCCATGATTCTTCTGGCGGCGCTGAGTTCGCGGGACAACCTCCACAGATTTAACTGGAGGCCAGCGGGGAGCCGAGTGCTCGTGTCTCTTCACATTTCCCCGTCGCTCCAGATTCTTTTGTTCCATCGGAGAAACAGTCAGCGGCAGTCTGAGTCCCGGAGGAGGAGACGCAAACCAGGGATGTCCAAAGTACGGCCCGGGGGCCAATCACGGCCACGGTCAGATTTCATGCGGCCCTGAGCTTCGTGTTTATAATTTCTCATTCGTGGAGCTGGACTGTCACTGACATGAAACTGCTGCTGCTTTATTTGGTCCTGGTCAAAGTTTTCAACGTGGGGACTTATGGACACTGACTCACTTCTAGAGCCGGCCTCGAGTGGACGTTAGAGGAACTGCAGTGTTTGACACTTACAATCGGTTTGAAATATCTGAACTTCCATTAAAACCAAAGAAAAGGGAATAAAAATACAAAACATCTTAAAATCATGTTTTAACTACGTGTGGCCGAATGAATGAATTTATTTTAATATGAAAACATCCAAAAATAGATTTTTTATTCACCCTTTAACAGAGAAAAAAGAAGAATTCCGACATTTTGTTGAATGAATTTGAAGAACTGAAATAATCCTGTCGTGATAAGTCTCTGCTTCATGTGAAGGCGCTCGGCCTCATAAAACCATCAAAGTGTCACTTCTCTGTCTGTGATTGATGCAGGCGTGACACAGTGAAGTCAGGATCACTTCATCGATCTGAGTTTCACTTTCGCTCCTGGCTGAAGCCGGTCTTCTTGCATTCCTTCGTGCTTTATTTTCACTGCTGCTCCTTGTTGAGGTTTGGTGAGCTCGGTGAACGTGAGCTCGTCGTCTCAGGTGCATCGTGTCGCCGTCATGGCTCAGGTATGAAGCTGGCATCGACTTTGTGTCAGGGCAGCGCGCCAGGACAAACAGGGAACAGGTGCTTTTTGCAGAGCGTTACCGGACAGGACGGCCGAGTGCGAACGTCCAAATTACAGGAAACATTTGTACCAAAGAGTTTACATAAAGGATCCAGTGTAACAAGAATAAAGCCCGCCTGCAGGCGCTTCTTTGGCGTACCTGTGTGTACCTGCTCGCAGAGCCCGGAGGCGTTTTGTTGGGAGGAGCTGAGGGCACGAGTGACGGGAAAACGAAGGACGGGCGGATTGATGCAGCCTCAGCAGGGTTGGAGATGCTGTACCGGACTGTTGTGGTTCAGTTGGAGCTAAGCAAAGCTCTCAGCTGTCCAGTCCATCTGCGTTCCAACCCACCTGCTGCCATGAGCTTCAGGTAGTCCACCAGGTGTCAGGGCTCAGCCTTAAACATCCGGAGGGAGCTCAGAGTCCAGCTGAGCATCCTTCAAATCAAAGGAAGCCGTGGTGGTTCAGCAGTTGATGAGGATCCTCCTGTGCGCCTTCCTTTGGAGGGCATGTCTAACCGACAGGAGACCCGGTGCAGACCCAGAAGCCCACCTAGACCCGGGAACACCTCGGACCCTCCAGAAGGAGCTGGAATGTTCTGCTTAGGACAGAGGATGAGGATCCATGAAGGAACATGACAACAAACCAATAAAGGCCATGAGAGCAGTTAGACAAGTCAGTCAATAAACAGAAGTCACAGGTGAAATCTTAATTATCAGCTGATGAACCTCGGACCGGCGGGCCGCTGTGATCAGCTGATTAGGAGAAGCTGTAATAATAATTTAACAGTCCAACAGGACGTTAGTTCACTACATTCATGATTCACTTCTCTAAAACAGCAGCAGATTGCACATCGCCATAGTAACCGTGTTTGTTTACTCCAGGTTAACGACCTTGACGAGGCCTTACGGGAACGAGATTTACGACCTGACGCTCACGGGCTGGAGGAAACTTCCCCGACGTTTCTCATCATCAGACTGTGATCAGTGACTGAACGGGGAGCTGGCTTCCTCCTGTCTGTTTCCAGGTGAAGTACACCTGTCACCTGTCACCTGTGCCCGGGCCTCACTGAGCGCCTCCACATTTCAGAGATCTGTGCTGAGAAATGAGCTCAGTGTTTCATTGGATGACGGAGGCGTTTGGAGTTTACCAAACTTTCAGTCAGCCGTCATTTCCAGTGTAGCAAAGATCACGTTTGACTTCTGGTGGTATGTACCTGAGTGTAACGGGGACTTTACGGAGGCAGACAAAGGAACATGTTGACGCTGACCTTCAGGAATGTGCGACTCTGTACGAGCTTTCTTTCTGACAGCTGATCTGCAGCGTTCAGGACTTTCCCAGTGAGCAACCGGCGAGTGACATCAACTCAGGAAGTGAGTGATCCAAACAGCCCGCCCCTGCAAACACTCAGCACAGCTTAAAGGTGTACGTCCACGCCGGGTAAACATATGCGCCCACCGCTGACAAACAGGAAGCACTCGCGTGGGGGGTGATCGCGGATGCTTCCTGTCGGTGCCTTCGGGTCTGATGACTCGCTCCGGTATCAGAGGTGGTTTCGTCAGCCTGCAGCGTTGCAAAGCGTGGACTGTAACATCTTTATCTGAGGTCCATGATTCCACAGTACAAACCACCTCAGGCTGTTTATGAGTATAAAGAGAGAGAGCGCCGTCTGTAATGTAACGTCCAGCGGCAGGTTCAGCAGAAGTCCAGAGATCCAGAGGTCAGGTGGACCGTACAGGCCCTCCAACAGGTCCTGGATCTGCAGCGGCCTCCTCCTCCTTCACTCAGCAGCTCTGTGATGACACCAGCGAGGATGACTCAGCACAGAGACATGTAAGGCAAACAAAGGTTGTGGATTTTAACCACTTCTCTGTAGAAAACCACAAAGAGGATCCATCCAAACCAAAACTGTCAGACTCAAGTTTACGCCCACGAAGACGCGCTGCGCTGTGACATCATGTTACGACTCCGTCATCTTCTGTCCATGAAGACGTGTCAGAGAAATATTCCCCTCCAGCAGAGACGGATCTCAAACATCAGATCCATCATCCTTTAGCTCGGGCTCGCTTCCTGTAAAACCTCTGCAGAGCTGTCACTCACATTTCATTGTGAAGTGTTTACCAGCACGCAGCGAGCGCCTTATCAGCCGGGCTCCATCAAAGTTCAACAGAAACGCTTCAGTAAGACAAAAACAGGAAACCTGAAACGTTTCTGATAACAGAGTAATTCAGCTGATTATTTCCAAACTGGCAGACATGACTAATGGACTTTAAAGAAACAGATTATGGAGTTATTACGAGTAATGATCCACAGAGGGAGGCTGGACGCGGTGACGGCGTCAGACTTGGTGATGACCCGTCCCCGAACCGTGAATCATCTACACGCAGCTGCACCTGACACCTGCTGGATTTCAGTATCTAAATTAGGTCGGAGCGTCGGAGGAGGCTGCAGGCGAATGTGGAGGCTAACTCTGCACGATGTCGGTGCGACGATGCTCTGCAGACGCCTTCAGTGGTTTAAAGTGTCGGCAGGTACGGTCACGTGACCGGCGGCTGGAGGCCGTCCTGCTCTGCCTGATGTTGCTGCTGTTAGCTCGTGCTAGCCTGAGTTTCTCGTTGCATCTCCTCGCTCATCTGGACAGCGTCTGATGATGTGAGTCAGACCGCCGCCCCCTTTGTTCCCATCATCTCCACTCTACACCCACATGAAGACGTCCAGGCAGCTGCTTCTGTTTTTAGGTTCCTGTCACAGTGAGATGCTGCATGAACACGTGGAGCTCTGATTCTTCCAATGAAGGCTGAGATGTTAACGACCTGCAGCTTCTTTTAATCTTTGTCTGATTGGTCATCAGGAGTTTGCGTCTTCAGGGAAATCTGTCGAGGAGCAGGGCAGCTGTGAAGTTTCCTCACACCTTTGACTCAGACAGCAGGTCTCCATTATTCCTGATTCATGTGTGCTGTCAGCATCAGGACATCGACGTCCAGATGAGCCTGCCGCCTGCGTCCGGACCCGGTGACTGCACAGAGCATCACTGTTTGTCTTTAAACAGATTTCTGTATTTCAGCGAGCGACGCTCACAGATGACCTGCGTGTTTCTAACTGAAGAAAACATTTTCTGTCCAAATATTTCTTTTAGAAGTCGATTTATCTGCATGAGCCGTCACTGCGAGCTGCGGCTCATATTCAGTAAGTTAGTCAGCGTCAGCAGTGACTCAGACTCGGGTTCACAGGTTCTCCTGGTTCTGATGCCGTGAGACGTTCAGGAGGTTCTAAGGAGATCTCAGACACTGACACCTTTAATGTGCTTTGACTGGCATTATATTATTTTACATTATTCTGTGGTAATGTGACTGTGTCACAGTTCATGTGGTGTGAACACGGTCGGCTTTATGGGAAACAGAAACAGAAATATTGTTTAGTTTTAGTAAATGTTTATTCTTATGTAAACACGGCGACGTCGTTATATTTGTAACTTCCTCGTTCCTCAGCTGCAGGGAGTCGACTCTTTCACTTTCACACCTGAAACAATGCGACATAAAAAACTTTGACAGAAGAACGGAGAGGACGACGAGCAAACACGGACTTCAGACTCCAGCCACAATGCAGATAAACACAACACCACAGATTACAACTGTTACTATCATCAGACAGTTTTAATGTTAAAGTTTAGATACAGCTTTTTAAATACGTGAAAATATCCTTCAACGCAAAACAACAATTTGATGAGCAGTGTAAAAATATTATAATCAGAGTTTGCTCTTCAGATTTTTCCAAATAATTTAATTTAATTTAATTTATTTTAATTTATTTTAATTTAATTTAATTTAATTTTATTTATTTTAATCAGCCCTGATTTTCACTGGAAGAACAAAAATCAAACTAACTTGACAATAATTGAACTCGTGTTCGTCTGTCAGCCCGTTGTTGGTTTCAGTAACTGAAGCAGAAATATGTTGGAGGCATGGTGTGTGTATGATGTATTTTCCTGTGGCACCATCAGCGGGTGGATGTGGTGTGTCAGTTTGGACTTACAGTAAATCAGATTCTTCAGCTTGAAGCCAATTCAAATAAAAAAATCACGAACCCGTTCTGGGATCAGCAAAACTGGAAACTCCCGACGCGAGCAGAAGGAAGAGGCGGCGAAGGCCTCGGGGTTTTCAGCCGGGACAGTAAGACAGATTAGAAATCAGATATTCACAGGCGGCCGTCTGCTCCGGTTACATAATCTGTGTTAGGTGACAGTGACGACGCGTCCAGCAGGAGGACGGAGGAAACTACAAGCAGGATGGAGGAGGAGGAGAAACACGATGAACCGCAACACGAGTGACACAGAGGAGAAGCTCCCACCGTATGAAGGGCACCACGAGGAGGAAGGAGGAGCAGGGGAGGTCACATTTTCCCGACTGACACAGACTCTGCAGACGTTCTCATTAAGTTCACGACACAGTCGTCACCGTCCAAAGAGACTTTTAGGTTTGATGAAGCAGGTGACAAACATGATGGCTGTTACAGCTGCACCTTCTTCTTCTGTTTACTTTACCTGGCACACGCCTTCACCTTTGTCCTGACGCCGGCTGCATGTGTCACGATGGTTGTTACAAATCATCCTGAGTAAGTCAGATACAAAGTCTGAGGATCAGATCTCACACACACACTCAGGCTCTGCTAAACACACACACTTTGATATTTGGGAGGTCTCTGACCAAAATATGATTTCAGTGCCGTCAGCGAGCGGGAATTCAACTTTACAGTCATAATGAAACTAAACCGCCGTCCCCAGAAACTCAAGATAAAAAAGTTTTAGAGGAAACTCGTAATCCGCTGTAACATAACCAGCAGGTGTGTGTGTGTGTGTGTGTGTGTGTGCAGGTGACACAGGGAATACCTTTAACAGACTGAAAGTGAACGCAGTGGCAGTTTATGAGTCATAAATCTCATTGTTGTCTTACAACAATGAGACTCGATGCAGCTTCCTGTGCAGCTGGACGTCCACAAACACACACATCAGAGTCGGTCAGCACCAGCGCCCGGGGAACCCTCGACCGGGCCGGGTCAGCCCGGGCCAGCTCGGGTCATTATCCATCTTTACAGGTTTTATTTCAGTCTGATGCAGAGTCTTCAGCGTAAATGTCCGAACAGAGACGGCATCACGTGTTGTTGCTCGATGTTCACCTCGGTGTCGCGTCTCCTGTCTGTAAACGTTTGGGACGCGAGAAGTCGAGGAGCGAAAAACTGTCTCTGAAACTGTGAGCAGCTCAACGCAAGAGAGGGACAACTGAGAGACTCAGGCTGGTGCCTGCAGCAGACAGTTTGTCTCCCGGTTTATCCTCTGGAGAGGAGGAACGTCTTCAAACGCACAGATTTGAATATGAGGCTTTGAGTTGACCTCGGTGTGACAGTGCAGGTTAATAAGTTCGTGGTGGAGAATCACTGTAACCTGTCGTTCATGCAGTCACTGCTTCCTCTGAGGAATGTTCCCGCTCATTACCGGCCCGCCTGGACTCAGTGGGACGTTCCTCCTCCTCTCGGTTTCTCCTGTTAGGAGCTGGACTGCAGAGTGTCACCTCTCATTTGTCAGTTATGTAACCGCATTGTTCGCATACCTCCACAAAAATAGTTATTAACAAGACAAAGTCTGAGCCCGGTTCTACTCCGCGCGCTAACCAGTACAACCAGTCTCATTAAACCCGCGAGGGCCGTCCATCACAGCTCAGCTCTTTGACCCTCAAACCTCAGGTCTGATGATGCACAACTTCAGAACTTTATTCAGACTGGATCAGGTTTTATTCTGCTGGGTCAGAGGTTCTGTTACTGGTTGTGCTGGTTCGACGAGTCGCGTTAAAGAAAATCAAGTTTAGTTTCTACTAAATGAGAAACTAGCTAGCTAGCTTTCTTCAAGCTAGCTAGCTCACTTACCTGTGACTCACCTGCTCTCTGCTCCCTCGATGGTCGTCTGTGTCCAAGGTGAAATCGGAGAAATTCGACGGAAATTCACGACGAGAAACGAACGAACGAACGCAACGCGACACACGGACGGGTTTGTTTGGTTTTTGTGCTTTTGTGTTTGAGTTTTTGCGTACCTCAGGGTGAGCCGGGGTTCGATCCCACGGCTCCACGTTGGCGGTCGGCGTCCTTCCCCACTGGACCATCTTCAGTACTGATGAAGAAGAAGAACCAGGATCAGACTGAGGGGAGGAATCATGCTGAAGATTCTCCTCCATCAGTCCTGATAGAGCTGCTGAAGAACATTTCTGTTCTTCACTTTGTCTCATCATGGAGAAGGAAAACCACGTCTCCATGTCCATCTGGACCACATGGTCCACTGCTCACTGCTCCTCATGGCCTCCTATAGCTTCACTGGTCCAGTGGGTTAACATCTTGGCACCGAGCCTCTTTTAGATCCAGAAGTTGTGGGTTCGAACCCCGCTAAGTGCGGATTGTTGAAATGTGTGGAGGTGCAGCGAGGGGACCGGGGACACGCAAGAACCTGTGATGCCAGGAGCCAAACCCAGCAAGAAATCCACCTCCAGTCAGTCCTTTGGCGGCCGAGGCCGTCCTTATTGACAGGAAACAGAACTCTGCTTCCTGTTTCATGTTGATCAAGCTCCTTGTACAGCACGCTAACTGTTCTCATCAGTCTGCATGATAAGAGGTGAAACCGGAGCGCGAGCGTTTCCTCCATGTGATCTCGGTGACACGTGTCTGTGTTTGATCTGTTGACTTCTCGCCCGCTCACGTCTCACCTGTCACCTGCCCACACGTACCGAACAGAGCTGCACTTTCATTTCCAGTGACTGACAGAAGAGGCGGAGCACTGTGAGTTCTCAGAAATGGAGACAGAAAGCAGGTGGAGGTCAGACCTGTGGCCTCGTCCTGCACTCAGGTTTGATTTAATGACTTCGTTGTGGAGATGATCTCTTCTGATCAAAGTCCAGACGTGACGTAAGAGATGTTCCGTGTTGGACGGACGTGCAACCAAACCGGAGTGAACGATCTCACACGGTGAGAATTTACCGCCTGACTCGGACTAACTTTGATTGGGGCGTGAAGGTAAACTGCAGAACTCGATGTGTGTGTGCTCCGTCGGTCAGTAAGGTCATTCATGGTGGCTCCGATGTTCAGCCATCAGTGAGTCACTGTGAGTCAGCGTGTTTGTACCTTCGTGTCATGAATTAGTCCAGAACCACAAGAAGGAAACCAGAGATCTTTCTGTTCTTGGTCCAGTCCAGATGAACCAAACAGACGTTTTGTCTGACCTCATGTTGTTCAGCTGCTCGCTGACACTAATTTTATCTCGAGCTTCAGTCTGAATGAAGAATGAAGCACGCAGCAGCTCGTTATTCAGACGAACATCAACTGTAAATGTTGCAGAGAGGAGTGCAAACTCTTTGACAGGCTGCCAAGTCCACACTGAGCCGCTGACTGTTTGGACTTTGACCCAGTTTCATTTCAGTCCAGGAGCTGAAGAACTTTTTCTTCTTGTGCTTTAGCGCCCTCCAGTGTCGGAGTGTAACTGAGGTAAATATGTTCAGCTGTACTCGAGTATCTTCTGTGAGGCTGGACAGGAGGCAGGAGGAGAACACCTCAGCGCCCTCTTCGCTCTCTTCTCCTCTGCCATGAGCCCGGTTACATTGCCCCCTCGCCCAGCTCCGGTTCTGGCACGACACCAGTTACCACCCTGTGCGTCCTGATGTAGATGGATGGAGCACAGACAGCCTAACTCCACCCTTCTCTGGATCGCAGTCCAGCATCAGCTGCAGACCAGTTACAACATCACGGTAATCACAGGAACTGATAATGATGAACAGATTCATGAACTGTTTATACATGCAAACGTCAAACTGAGACCTGTGTCCTCGTATCCTCGTATCCTTGTGTCCTCGTGTCCTCGTGTCCTCATGTCCTCATGTTGTTCACAGTGTGTGTATCAGCACGTCTTCTGAGGACGCTGACGTGTATTTCTGAGGAAATGTCTCCCTCTCGTGACCGTGAACAGAATCACAGCGTGAGTCCCTGACACAGTGTCAGCTCCACTGAGTCAACACACACAAGTACAACCTGCACACACCTGCTCAGGTACGTCAGCCTGAGCTGGGGACATGCGACTGCTCCCATTTTTACAGAAACATATTTCATATTTTCCGATCTGACTCGTCGATTGGTGAGGCGGTGACGTTTGTGTGAGTCTGTCTGTGTTTACGGTGAGTTATCAAGGCGGTCCAGCTAATGAAGCTTAATTAGAGTTTATTCAGTAAAATAATAATAAGTGAAGTGAGAGCACAGAGGTGACATTTTATTTTATTGGTTCACTTAATTAATTATGTATTAAATGTTCATTATGATGCAGATGGCTCCATGCATCACGCTCATTTATATTCAAATATCCAGTTCTTCTGTTTCCACGTCCTCTTCATGCTGTCTTTGAAGCATCACACCCTTGCAGCTCATTGGTCAGCGTGGCCTGGCAGCTGGGTTGTGATTGGGTGAATAACATGTCCGTCTCCTCTGTGGTGAGTAAAGTCAGCCGCTCAAACAGCAGCAGAGTCTCTGAGGTCAGCTCGTGTCTCGGCAGGATGGGCTCCGGCAGCTCCAGCATCAACGACGTCCCAAACGCAGAGCAGCTCCTGCAGGAAACCGGCTGTGAGTTCTGTTTGTTCTGTCACGGGTCGAGTTCACTCTGTCAGAGACCGACTGCACGTTAATGTGAAGCAGACGCTGACAGCTGTGAGACATTAATGACATTCATCATTTTTAATATGTTAAAACTGAAGACATTATAAAGCATTCATTTATTTCTGTACTTGGTGAACACCAGATAAATATAGAATAGATGTAATCCATTACAAAGTATCTGAGTATGAAGCTGTACAGTGCACGGCGTGCGGAGCACACAGTGTGTGCGTTATCGCAGTGTGTGTGTTATCACAGTGTGTGTGTTATCCTGCACAGTTCAGGGCGTTCACACACACACTGAGATAAACAGACACGGCAGCTCTGTGTCACTGTGCTGTGTCTTCATCATCAGGTCTGAGGGAAAGTTACAGATATGATTTGAATGAATAATAATTCAAATAAAGGCGGCTTGTCGTTGTTGGTCTGTGATGACGAGTTATTGCTGAATCTGTAATCCATCAAACGTTCTCCGTGTTTCAGTCTCTGCCGCTCACGTCCTCCGTCTCTACGAGAGGTTCCAGTTTCTGGACAAAGACAACACCGGACAGCTGGGGTTGGTGATCACTGCTCCTGTCATCGAGGAGGAACCGATCCATCAACAGCAGCTGTCAGCAGCCCTCAGGTGTCTCTGTGTCTCTGTGTTCCAGGCCTGAAGACTTCGCAGCAGTTCGGGAGTTGGCCTTGAACCCCATCGGAGACCGAATCATCAGCGCCTTCTTCTCTGCAGGGTACAGCAGCCTGCCTGTCTGTCTTTAAAGACATTAGACAGGAGCATGTTTGAAATGTGGCACATGAACAGATCAGAGAAGAAACTGGAATCCTTGAAGACAAACGAACAAACTGGAGATTTGAGGGTTTGAACTTTGTTGTTTATCCTGTGTTTGTTGAACAAGAAGCACTTCCTTTTCCTCTCTCCCTCCAGACAGGAAACTGTGGACTTCACCTCCTTTGTTCGGGTTCTGGCTCATTTCCGACCCGCAGACTCAAACCGAGCCAGAGACGGAGGCCAGCTGGAGCCGGCCAACAGCAGCATGGGGAAACTCAAATGTCAGTTCAGCTGCTGAACTTTTGCTTTATAGACCGCTAATGTTCCTCACAGACAATGATTAACTGTGTGTGTGTGTGTGTGTGTGTGTGTGTTCAGTTGCTTTCCAGTTGTACGATCAAGACAGAGATGGAAAGATTTCCCGAGCAGAGCTTCTTCAGGTCTGTAACTGTCTTTACCTCCGCTAACTGCTCCTCAGAGGAATATAAAGATTTCACTTTTGTCCTTATCAAGCCAAAGAAAATTACAAGACATCATCACTTAATGTCATTTACAGGGAACCAAACTAGAGTCAACAAGAAGCTATAAGCGTGCATCATCTGCATAGAAATGAACAGTACCAGATATTTTGAAACGAGAGGAGCAGGGCCGAGAATGGACTCCACATGAACGTGACTGGTTGACTTTCAGGTGTTACGGGCGATGCTGGGGATGCAGGTGACGGAGGAGCAGCTGCAGAGCATCGCTGAGCGAGCCATCCAGGAGGCCGACCTCGACCAAGATGACGCCATTTCCTTTGACGAGTTCAGAAAGGTGAGCGCGTCGGCTGAACAGACAACTGGACATTTTAATCTGCTAACGATGACACAAATTAACCTTAATTTACCTTTTCCCCTTTTTTCAGTCACTGGAGAAAGTGAACATCGATCACAAAATGAGTATCCGCTTCCTGAGCTGAAGACTCGACCTGCAGAGATAAAGAGGACACGAAGACGGAGGAACAACGTGTGAAGTGTGTTTGTAACTTGGACAAAGGGATTTGCTTTGGATGGATGTGCATGATGAGCTAAATGTGCTACAGGAAGAAGTTATTCAGGTTTGTGAACGTAATCAGTAAACTGTCGTTCCATGCAGAGCAGGTTTAGAACATCTTCAAAGCTCGAGCTGAACCCGACTCAGTGGACGGACATCAGCACAATCGATCGCTTGAGGTCGTCTTCTCTCTTTGAAACCAGAGGAGAGGGGCAAAGGTGTGAGAGTAAAGCTATGGGCTGTGTTTGAGATGAAGAGGTTCAGACAGGCAGAACTTCCAGACCGATGATCTGCTGGTTCATTTGGACCAGACAGGGTAAACACGATGAAGATTGACTGTACCTGCGTGTGCACCGTGGACGGCTTCATGCTGTTAAATCAATAAAATCATTTAAAGTGACTCCCTGTCAGATTGGTTTCTGTTGGTGAGTGTAAACAGCAGGCGTGTTGCTGTCAGGAGGACATCGTGAACACAGTTTGCGAGCACTTTTCACTTCAGCACTTCCATATTTAGACTTTCTAATCGCCGCCTCTGCTCCTCTGAACTCCGTGTTCGTCTTTTCTTTGGCCTGATCAGGTCCGTTCAGAGCCTGCAGCACTCGGTTCACAGGCTTTCCATTTCAAATCAGCCCAGTGCCGTTATCTTGTAACACAGTATGAGTCTGGGGAATTTTGTGTTGAGTTATCCCTCCAATAATAGATCACATTGAACTGACTCTGTTTATCAGACGTGTCCTGCCAATATCTCCCGTTCCCCTGAGGTGAAGGCTGCTCAGTCGGGCCTGATGAGTTGGTGAGTGACAGTTTGGACGGACGCCCTCACATCGTCTTCATGGATACACAACAAAGTCCAGCTGCCCCAGATTCAGTCCAAAAGTACACTCTACTCACACACGTGTCCACATACTTTTGGCCATGTGATAAAATTGAATGTCAGTTCCTGTTTTGACCACTAGGTGAAGCCATTGTTTTGTCTGACGCGGTCGAGGTGTGACAGCTGGAGAAGCTCGTCAGACACGTCACATTGTTTTCAGAACGCTCTCTCTTGGATCATGAACGGCACAGCAGCTCGCTTCACTCTGCACAGACCAGAACCAGGACTCTGCAGCCTGAACCTCCTCCATATGTAACCAGGGGACAGCTGAGCACCGGCCAGCCAGTGTCAGATCCAACAGACTCTGAATCTGACCCCGTAAATGCCTCGCACACTGGATGCTGACTCTTTGACTAAGGCTTTCTGTATTTCTGTTGTTGGTATGTAAAAAGTTCAAGTGTCTGTAGATTTACTGTCCGTCTGGTTTTATCTGAAACAAATCTGAAGTTTTGATAAACACGTCACCGTGGATCATCTGGACATCCTGCCTGAACCCAGCACAACGTTAACGTCTTCATCTAAAGCTCAAACAAACTTTTATTTTGAAGTCCTCGTGAAGTAGAACTTAAAGTGTCCAACACTGACACAAAGTCACGTGTTCAGGTGTTCACGTGTTCACGTGTTCAGGTGTTCAGGTGTTCAGGTGTTCACGTGTTCAGGTGTTCACGTGTTCAGGTGTTCAGGTGTTCACGTGTTCACGTGTTCAGGTGTTCACGTGTTCAGGTGTTCAGGTGTTCAGGTGTTCAGGTGTTCAGGTGTTCACGTGTTCAGGTGTTCAGGTGTTCACGTGTTCAGGTGTTCAGGTGTTCACGTGTTCACGTGTTCAGGTGTTCAGGTGTTCAGGTGTTCACGTGTTCACGTGTTCAAGTGTTCACGTGTTCAGGTGTTCAGGTTTTCACGTGTTCAGGTGTTCAGGTGTTCAGGTGTTCACGTGTTCAGGTGTTCAGGTGTTCACGTGTTCAGGTGTTCAGGTGTTCAGGTGTTCACGTATTCACGTGTTCAGGTGTTCAGGTGTTCACGTGTTCACGTGTTCAGGTGTTCAGGTGTTCTTCGTGGTATTTTAGAGTTTGTCATTTCCTGATAAACCAATAAAAGCTGTTGATGATGTCATCCTGCTCTAATTCTACATCCAATGAAACGCGCTCGCTCGTCTGACGCCGCCGGAGCGGACTGCTTCCTGTTTGACCCGGTCTGTGAGCGACTGTGTGAGCAGCCAGAAACCACAAAGACTCAAATAAAAACTCTGCAAGCTTTGAATTTTCACACTTTTTTGAGAATCATTGTTGCCACAATGAAAGCAGGACGGCTTGTGATCAGGGGTCATGAGCATCGTTCTCCATGCGATAGACCGAGCCCGGGTTCTTTCCTCCTCTATTCTTTCTTCTGAGGGAATGAGGCGACGAGGAGCCAGTACAGAGAGTACAAGGTTCCTGGAGAGGAGACACAAAACACAAAAATAAAGGTATTAAAGGATCAGCTGTGAATCTTGGTTGCTCATATCGGTTCTCTGTAAATATTATAATAAAGAGTCATGAGATATGAATAAAATATGAACTTCAGAATTAAGGCAGTCTGAGAAATGCTGGACAAACTTTGTCCTTTTCTTTTCAGTACAGTTTAAAGTTTCTGGCTTCTCTGTTTGCTAGTCTACTGAAATGATGGAACATGAAACATGTTCCCAACACGTCTTCACGTTACCTCCCAGAGTTAGCGTCATGGTTGCCCGGTACAGCAAGACGTCTCCGGTTCCTCCCTTGATGTGGACTGGCAGCCCGTTGTCCGCCTGTAACCAAAAACGAGCACGAGGAAGCAGGAAGCAGTCAGTCAGGATCTGATGAACGTTAGCAGGCAGCGCTGTGGTGCTACCCAGAGAAGATGAGCTGGCTAACAACAGAAATGGTGAGCCAGCTGATGCCGGCAGCTTCTGTCTTTGGAGGAAACTCACAGTTTCCTCCAAAGTTCCCTCAGTGCTGCATTGCTTGGCTTCATGTTGGACCTGCTGACGCTGACTTTGGATCAGTGCCTCACACAAGCACACATCACACAACCCAAACTAAACATGTAGCGATTCACTTCTGGTTGAAAACCATTGTTCAGTTACCTGGAAGAGTTTCTGGGCCTCAGGGACTTTGTTCGTCAGCCATCTGGCAGAGACGCCGAAGGCACGACTGGCCAGAACTGGAACTTTCTGGAAATACAAAGAAAAATCACTTTGGAAAACTGGCTCCACTGCAGAAAGAAAGGGGGACGCCCCCAAACCCCAACAAGTTCTAGTCCAGTTTAACGGTTTTATCTTTATCACACAATAAAAAAACTTCCCATAAAATGTTCCAGCAAGTTTTCATGTTTTAATATCCTCAGCAGCCTCCTCCTCCTCCACCACCTCCTCCTCCTGCTCCTCCACCTCCTCCAGCTACACTGGAATCAAGCAGCAACAACCTCATCTTGGTTTCATGTTGTTTTCCAGTGAAGTTCATGGAGTAAACCACGCCGTCCTCTGTCCTCCAGTGTTCTTCATGATATTTTAGAGTTTGTCTTTTCCTGATAAACCATACAAAGTTGTTGACGGTGTCATCCTGCACTCACCATCACACGTTAAAATACAGTGTAGATCGACCCAATTCAGCTATATAAGATTATTGTTAACTATAGAACAGAACCGGTGTTTGAGAGGTTCTCCTCGTCCACACGCCTCGTCCTAATAATTCACATTTTACTTCCACTTTCTGTCCTGACACACTTCATACATGAAGTCCAGCTGATAATGAAATAATATTCTGCAAAACTTACTTTGAGTGACATTTTTCAGCATTCTACAGAAAAGGATTAGGGCCATGTGAAAAACGTATTTGACTTCTCCTCAAAGCTTTGACATTTTTCAGCCTTTTCCAGGCTTTCATGGGGGATTTCAACCATGGTCCACTGCAGCGAGGGATCTACCAATTGACCTAATCAACTCTACACACTGCTGACTGTTTTCAAAATCTCTTTTTTTTCTTCCTTGACACTGACCATTTTTCTCAAGATTCTCAAAGTTTTTAATCCCTTTCAACCTTTCTTTAGGTCACAGGTCGGATTTGAACCCTGGGCCACTGCAGCAAGGGGCAGACGATCTATCAATTGAGCTATTCAACAGCACAGAAACCTGTCTGTTTTTCAAAATCCTCAAAACGAGGATTTCGACATTGAATTTTTTTTACTTGTCTTTTTTTCTCAAAATTTTAACTTTTTTTCCTTGGAATTTTGACTTTTTCCCCCCAAAATTTTTAGTTTCTTTCCTTAAAATTTAGATTTTTTTCCTCAAAATTTTAACTTTTTTTCCCCTTAAAGTTTAATTTTTTTTCCCCAAAATTTTGACTTTTTTTCCTCACAATTTAGTTTTTTTCTTAAAATTAAAACTTGAAAACTCCTTGAAATTTTGACATTTTACCCCTAAAATTTTGACTGTTTTGCTTAAAATTTAGATTTTTTTCTCAAAATTTTGACTTTTTTTCTCCTCAAAATTTGAACTTTTTTCCCTTGAAATTTAGATTTTTTTTTCTCAAATTTTTAACTTTTTTTTCCCTTAAAATTGTTTTTTTCTCAAAATTAAAACTTTTTTACTTGAAATTTTGACATTTTCCCCCCAACATTTTAACTTTTTTTTTCCTTAAAATTTTGACTGTTTTCCTTAAAATTTAGATTTTTTTTCTAAAAATGTTGACTTTTTTTCCTCAAAATTTGTTTTTTTTTCTCAAAATTTAAACTTTTTTTTCCCTCAAAATTTTAACTTTTTTTCCTTGAAATTTAGATTTTTTCCTCAAAATTTTGATTTTTTTTTCCCTTAAAATTCAGATTTTTTTCCCAATATGTTGAGTTTTTTTTTTCCTCAAAATTTTGTTTTTTTCTCAAAATTTTAACTTTTTTTTCCTTGGAATTTTGACTTTTCCGCCCGAAATTGTAACTTTTTTCCCCTTAAAATTCTGACTTTTTTCCCCCAAATTTTGACTTTTTTTTCCTCAACATTTTTTTTTTTTTTTTTCAAAATTTTAACTTTTTTTTCCTTGGAATTTTGACTTTTTCTTCACAAAATTTTGTTTTTTTTTTCTCAAAATTTAAACTTCTTTTCCCTCAATTTTTTTTTTTTCAAAATTTAAACTTTTTTTTACCTCAAAATTTTAACTTTTTTTTCCCCATAAAATTTTGATTTTTTTGAATGTGAAAATTTTGAATATTTAACTCAAAATTCAGACTTTGTTCCCTCAAAATTCTGACTTTTTTTTCATAAACTTCAGATTTTTTTCCTCAAAATTCTCACTTTTTTGGTGTTCTTTAAACACTCTTTGGTTGGATTTGAACTCTGTGCTACTGTGACAAGGGGCGGACACTCCACCAACTGAGCTAATCCTCATCACGGTATTCTGATGGGTTTTTTTCCCCTTAAAATTTTAAATACTTTTGACTACTCAAAATTCAGACTTTTTCCTTCTTTTCTAAGCACTCACTCGGCCACAAGTTGGATTTGAACCCTGTGCGGCTGTGTCAAGTGGGAGATACTCTGAGCTAACCCACATCTTTTTTTTCTCAACATTCTGATTTTTTTTCCTCAAAATTCTGACATTTTTTCTGTAAAATTCAGATTTTTTTCCTTTAACATTCTGACTTTTTTTTTATTTATTTTTGTCTTTGAAATTCTGACGTTTTTCTATAAAATTCAGATTTTTTTTCCTTAACATTCTGACTTTTTTTCCTCGAAATTTTTTTTTTCCCTCAAAATTCTGACTTTTTTTCCATAAAATTTTGACTCTTTTCCCTCAATTTTTTTTGACTTTTTTTTGTTTAATTTGACTTTTTTCTCATCAGAATCTTGACATCTTTCCTTCAAAATTCTGACTTTTTTCCTTGAAATTTAGATTTTTTCCCTCAAAATTTTAACTTTTTTTTTTCTTAAAATTTTGATTTTTTTCCCAAAATTTTGACTTTTTTTTCCCAAAATT
Organism: Nibea coibor; assembly: GCA_023373845.1. Taxonomy (NCBI): domain Eukaryota; kingdom Metazoa; phylum Chordata; class Actinopteri; family Sciaenidae; genus Nibea; species Nibea coibor. Next base: position 959,900 of record CM041716.1, on the reverse strand, counting down.
TTGGTTTTTTTTTCTCAAAATGTAAACTTTTTTTCCTTGAAATTTTGACTTTTTCCACCCAAATTTTTGACTGTTTTCCTTAAAATTTAGATTTTTCCCTCAAATTTTGAACTTTTTTTCTGTGAAATTTAGATTTTTTTTCCTCAAAATTTTAACTTTTTTTCCCTTAAAATTTGGATTTTTTCCCCCAAGATTTTGACTTTTTTTCCTCAAAATTTGTTTTTTTTTCTCAAAATTTTAACTTTTTTTTCTCAAAATTTTAACTTTTTTTCCCTTAAAATTTAAATTTTTTTCCCTAAATTTTGACCTTTTTTTTCCTCGAAGTTTTAACTTTTTTTCCTTGAAATTCATATTTTTTCCCTCAAAATTTTTACTTTTTTTCCCTTAAAATTCAGATTTTTTCCCCAAAATTTTGACTTTTTTTTCCTCAATTTTTTTTTTCTCAAAGTTTAAACTTTTTTTTCCTTGGAATTTTGACTTTTTCCCCCCAAATTTTAACTTTTTTTCCTTAAAATATTAGAATATTTAACTCAAAATTCAGAGTTTTTTCCCTCAAAATTCTGACTTTTTTTTCCATAAAACTGTCACTATTTTGGTCTTTCCTAAGCACTCTTGGGGCAAGTTGGATTTGAACTCTGTGCTACTGTGACAAAGGGTGGATACTCTACCAAGTGAGCTAATCCACAACACGGAAATTCTGATGGGGTTTTTTTCCCTTTAAAATTTTGACATTTTCCCCTCAAAATTCTGATGTTTTTCCCCCAAAAGTCAGTCTTTTTGGGTCTTCGCTAAGGCCACAAGTTAGAATTGAACCCTGCGCTGCTGGGTCCAGGGGCGAATACTCCACCAACTGAGCTAATCCTCATCACGGCGTTCTGATGGGTGTTGTTCCCCATAAAATTTTAAGTACTTTTGACTACTAAAAATTGAGAATTATTTCATTCTGACTTTTTTTCCCCTCAAAATTCAGACTTTTTCCCTCGTTTCTAAGCACTCATTCAGCCACAAGTTGGATTTGAACCCTGCGCTGCTGTGTCAAGGGGCAGATACTCTGCAAACTGAGCTAACCCACATGTTTTTTTCCTCAACATTTTGATTTTTTTTCCTCAAAATTTTAACTTTTTTTCTGTAAAATTCAGATTTTTTTCCCTCAATATTCTGACTTTTTGTCTTTGAAATTGTGACGGTTTTCTATAAAATTCAGATTTTTTTTCCTCGAAAATTTATTTTTTTTCCCTCAAAATTCTGACTTTTTTTTCCATAAAATTTTGACTATTTTCCCTCAATTTTTTGACATTTTTTAATTTAACTTTTTTCCTCTCAGAATTTTGACATTGTTCCCTCCCCCTTTTTTCCATAAAATTCAGATTTTTTTCGCTCAAAAAATATTAATTTTTTTCCGCAAAATTTTAACTTTTTTTCCTTGAAATTTTGACACTCACCGCCCAAAATTTTAATTTTTTTTCCTTAAAATTTAGATGTTTTTCTCAAAATTTTGACTTTTTTTTAAAAAATTGTAACTTTTTTCCTTGAAATTTTGACACTCACCCCCCAAAATTTTAAATTTTTTTCCTTAAAATTTAGATTTTTTCCTTGAAATTTTGACTGTTTTCCTTAAAATTTAGATTTTTTTCTCAAAATTTTGACTTTTTTTTCTTAAAATTTAGATTTTTTCCCCAAATTTTGACTTTTTTTCCTCAAAATTTTGACTTTTTGTCTTTGAAATTGTGACGGTTTTCTATAAAATTCAAATTTTTTTTTCCTCGAATTTTTTTTTTTTTCCCTCAAAATTCTGACTTTTTTCCATAAAATTTTGACTATTTTCCCTCAGTTTTTTGACATTTTTTAATTTAACTTTTTTCCCCTCAGAATTTTGACATTTTTCCCTCAAAATTCTGACTTTTTTCCATAAAATTCAGATTTTTTTCGCTCAAAATTTTGACTTTTTTTGTCCTCAAATTTAGTTTTTTCTCAAAATTAAAACTTTTTTTCCTTGAAATTTTGACACTGACCCCCAAAAATTTAAAAATTTTTTCCTTAAAATTTTGATTTTTTCTCAAAATTTTGACTTTTTTTTCCTCAAAATTCTGGGGTTTTTTTTCAAAGTTTAAACTTTTTTTTTCCTTAAAATTTTGACTTTTTTCCTTAAAATTTAGATTTTTTTTCCTTAAAATTTTGACTGTTTTCCTTAAAATTTAGATGTTTTCTCAAAATTTTGACTTTTTTTGTCCTCAAATTTTGTTTTTTTCTCAAAATTAAAACTTTTTTTCCTTGAAATTTTGACACTCACCCCCCAAAACTTAATTTTTTTCCCTTAAAATTTAGATTTTTTTTTTCAAAATTTAAACTTTTTTTTCCTTACAATTTAGATTTTTTCCTTAAAATTTAGATTTTTTTTAATGTGAAAATTTTGAATATTTAACTGAAAATTCAGAGTTTTTTCCCATAAAACCGTCACTATTTTGGTCTTTCCTAAGCACTCTTGGGGCAAGTTGGATTTGAACTCTGTGCTACTGGGGCAAAGGGTGGATACTCTACCAAGTGAGCTAATCCACAAGACGGAAATTCTGATGGGGTTTTTTTCCCTTTAAAATTTTGACATTTTCCCCTCAAAATTCTGATGTTTTTCCCCCAAAAGTCAGTCTTTTTGGGTCTTCGCTAAGGCCACAAGTTGGAATTGAACCCTGCGCTGCTGGGTCCAGGGGCGAATACTCCACCAACTGAGCTAATCCTCATCACGGCGTTCTGATGGGTGTTGTTCCCCATAAAATTTTAAGTACTTTTGACTACTAAAAATTGAGAATTATTTCATTCTGACTTTTTTTCCCCTCAAAATTCAGACTTTTTCCTTCGTTTCTAAGCACTCATTCAGCCACAAGTTGGATTTGAACCCTGCGCTGCTGTGTCAAGGGGCAGATACTCTGCAAACTGAGCTAACCCACATCTTTTTTTCCTCAACATTTTGATTTTTTTTCCTCAAAATTTTAACTTTTTTTCTGTAAAATTCAGATTTTTTTCCCTCAATATTCTGACTTTTTGTCTTTGAAATTGTGACGGTTTTCTATAAAATTCAGATTTTTTTTCCTCGAAAATTTATTTTTTTTCCCTCAAAATTCTGACTTTTTTTTCCATAAAATTTTGACTATTTTCCCTCAATTTTTTGACATTTTTTAATTTAACTTTTTTCCCCTCAGAATTTTGACATTGTTCCCTCCCCCTTTTTTCCATAAAATTCAGATTTTTTTCGCTCAAAAAATATTAAATTTTTTTTCTGCAAAATTTTTACTTTTTTTCCTTGAAATTTTGACACTCACCGCCCAAAATTTTAATTTTTTTTCCTTAAAATTTAGATGTTTTTCTCAAAATTTTGACTTTTTTTTAAAAATTGTAACTTTTTTCCTTGAAATTTTGACACTCACCCCCCAAAATTTTAAAATTTTTTCCTTAAAATTTAGACTTTTTCCTTGAAATTTTGACTGTTTTCCTTAAAATTTAGATTTTTTTCTCAAAATTTTGACTTTTTTTTTCTTAAAATTTAGATTTTTTCCCCAAATTTTGACTTTTTTTCCTCAAAATTTTGACTTTTTGTCTTTGAAATTGTGACGGTTTTCAATTTTTTCCTCGAAAATTTTTTTTTTCGCTCAAATTTTTTCCTCAAAATTTTGACTTTTTTTGTCCTCAAATTTTGTTTTTTCTCAAAATTAAAACTTTTTTTCCTTGAAATTTTGACACTCACCCCCCAAAATTTAAAAATTTTTTCCTTAAAATTTTGATTTTTTCTCAAAATTTTGACTTTTTTTTCTCAAAATTCTGGGTTTTTTTTCAAAGTTTAAACTTTTTTTTTCCTTAAAATTTTGACTGTTTTCCTTAAAATTTAGATGTTTTTCTCAAAATTTTGACTTTTTTTTCCTCAAAATTTGAACTTTTTTTCCTTGAAATTTAGATTTTTTTTTTCAAAATTTTGACTTTTCTTCCCTCAAAATTTTGCTTTTTTTCCCAAAATTAAAACTTTTTTTTCCTTGAAATTTTGACATTTGCCCCACAAAATTTTAACTTTTTTCCTTAAAATTTTGACTGTTTTCCTTAAAATTTAGATTTTTTCCCCCAAATTTTGACTTTTTTTTCCTCAAAATTTTGTTTTTTTTTCTCAAAATCAAAACTTTTTTTCCTTGAAATTTTGACATTCTGCCCCAAACCTTTATCTTTTTTTCCTTGAAATTTAGATTTTTTCCTCAAAATTGTAACTTTTTTTCCTTGAAATTTCAAATTTTTTTTCTCAAAATTTTAACAGTTTTTTCCTTTTTCCTTCCCTTGAAATTTTGCCCCTTTTTTCTGTCTTTTAAAACTTTTTTTCATAAAATTCTAACCTTTTTTTGTTAAAAAATTTTGATTTCTTTCACTCTCTTTTAATCTTTCATTGGGTTAGAGGGATAGATGATCTACCAACTGAGCTATTCAACAACACAGGGGCTGCACTGTTTTTCAAAATCTTCAAAATCTCTGATTTTTCTTCCTCGACATTAACTTTTTTTTCCTCAAAATTTTAACTTTTTTTTCTTGAAATTTAGATTTTTTCTCAGAATTTTGACTTTGTTCCCCCATAAAATTTTGATTTTTTTTCTCAAAATTCAGACTTTTTTTCGGCCGCTCTGCCCTCACAGTGTCGCTTTGCATTGCTGAGGGTAAGCTGTGTGGGGAAATGCAGTAGTAATATAATATTATCTTTCTTGGAAATTGTTGCATACTTTGTGTTACCAAGCTGTTTTGTCTGCTAATAGACATTTTTAGTTTCATTTTTTTGGCGTGATTTGTGATTTGTACTATGCAGTCATGTAGCTGGTTGTAACACATGAATACGCTGTGCGTTCCTGTGTTACATTTTTCTGCCTATGAAACGTCAGCGCTGTGCAACAACAACGCAGCCTTTACTGGAAAACAGCTTCTCTTTATTAACATTGGAATCTGCTGTGGAACATACCAGCAGTGTCTCAGCAAGAGGCGACATCCTCGAATGGCTGTCTTACTTTTGGCGCTGGAAATTTTTAACGGCGTCAGTGAGATTTATGTAAAAGATATCTGTGAGCACTTCTGTGACTCCAGCGTGTGAAAGAAGAAGTGACTCTGACATTTGCATCGTTTCTGTTTTCGGGCTGACGCTGGCAGCTGAAATGAAATCCTCTCTCTTTCTGTTCCCTTTTTATGGTCACACAAACATACGAGGAGTCAAAATCAGGTCAGTCCGACACCTGAACCTCCCAGAAACCGGCAGTCTACAACAGAATGCAGAACAAACCAGATTTGGTGGGTTTGGTTGACTCATGTTCACATTAGAAAACTGTTCCAGTGTCTCAAACAATGAGCCATGCACCATTACAAACACGCACTGCGCTGTATTTATTAGCATTTTAACTGAATTGAATTTTTCATTTTGAAACTTGGCGTGTGTCGTCTCCACAGATTGGACACGATGATGATGTTATTTTTACAAAGTGACTCATTTCATGCAACATTTGGAGCGCGTGGGAAACTTTGATGTTTTACAAGTTTTTTTCTTTTGTGGTTTCACAAATCATATTCTCTATTACACTTTTCATGTCAGCCATCTGGAGGTCATTTTAGGTTGTGTTGTGAATTACTGCTGTAATATTCTCATCAGTGAAGTATTCTCAGTAATTCTTTGTTAGTACTGAAACAAACAAACCTCCTGGTGCTTTTATTTTGGAATGACAGCGGTCAGCTGTCACTTCCTGCTCTGCCTGACACTTCGAGGCAGCTGTCTGACGACCAAGGTCACATCAGGTAGCTGCAGTGACTGACCTCACAGCCGGCCAATCACAGCCTCAGAATCTGACACCTAAACCAATCAGGAGTCAGGAAGGGAAAGAGCCCACCCACTGTGTGTGTGTGTGGGTGTGTGTGTGTGTGTGGGTGTGTGTGTGTGTGTAAACGTAAAATAAAAATCATACTCGATTATTTTAAGACTAAAAACTGAGGAGGCAGTACGGAAGTCAAACAGGATCAGGTCACGTTATTAAAACATTTAACTCAAACAGAACAAACACTATTTGTCTATTTATGGCTTTAACTTATTATATTATATTATGTTATATAACAAAATAAAACAGGCGTGAAAATATATCTGTTAAATATTAAAGTCACGTATAATTCAATCTGGTCAAACGTGAAAATATCTTGTTTCATGTGAGGAACAGAAGTTTTTATGTCGTAATAACAAACTTTCTTTGTAAAAGTGTTTGCTTCATGTCCAACCTCCCAGCTAGAAGAACTTGGATTATTTCCAGGATATCTGGTCTTAATTTCCAGGACTGGTCTTGTTAAAGTTCTCATAAATGTCGACGACAGACAAACGGACTCTGAAAAAAGGCCAATCAGTCAACTTAATGATTGTTTGTGAGCAAATGCCTCCTGGAAAAGTGTCCTTAAAAACCCTGGAGTCCCTTGAACGTGCAGCCTGCTGGTGTGTATGTGCTGCTCTGCATTGACCCCGCAGGGGTCATGTGACCTGCAGTCTGTATATATAGATCACGCCTCTGCCTCACATGACACGGCGTCGAGGAAACACGAGAGTAAGAAAACTTTGACTTTGACTCGTGTGTCCTCAGCGCAGAGGTCAGGCCTCACCTCGCCTCACGTCACACACACACACACACACACGCTCACCTGGTCTGTGTCTCCACCTGAGCTGTGTCACCTGGAATAATTCAGACCGACAAACAGCAACAAAACACACAAAATCTGACTGTATTTACCAGTAGGTGATTCATGTCCGAGTCAAGCTGCTCTGCTGCGCTTCACACTGGCATGGACATGCGCACACACACACACACACACACACACACACACAGATATCAGTGTTTCTGAATGTCTGCCAAACTACGAGCTGCTGCAGAGGCCAAACAGTCTGACAGCCGGTTAATGACTGATGCAGCTGAGAAACTGTGACTGCTGCAACTGCAACAGAACCTCTGAACCGGCAGGGTCCAGTCTAACAGTGAACACAGCAACAGAACCTCTGAACCGGCAGTGTCCAGTCTAACAGTGAACACAGCAACAGAACCTCTGAACCGGCAGGGTCCAGTCTAACAGTGAACACAGCAACAGAACCTCTGAACCAGCAGGGTCCAGTCTAACAGTGAACACAGCAACAGAACCTCTGAACCAGCAGTGTCCAGTCTAACAGTGAACACAGCAGCAGAACCTCTGAACCGGCAGGGTCCAGTCTAACAGTGAACACAGTAACAGTGATCCACCACAGTGAAAGTCAGATGAACGTGTGTTGCCCCTCTGACACCTGCCAGGTGCGGCAGAGCGCTCACTTCCTCTAAAGACTAAGTCACAAACAGAGTTCTGCGTCCCGGTTTCAGTCGGTGTGTCTGACGGGGAAGTGAAGCTTCGACAGCTCCACAGTAAGTTTGTCTAAACTTTATCTCAGGAAACGAAAAACTCACTCTCAGTTTTAACAGGAACATCTCTGAGTTTTCTTTCTAGATTTAAAGAAATCTTGTTTTAAATCTAAACGTATTGATTGATTATTATTTATTAAATGTAATTAATGCATGTATATACAGTGACTGACTGACTGACGTTACGCCGCAGTGTAATGACGGACTCTGTTGTCATTCTGTATTTAAAGTGATTCATTTAAGACAAACTCAGACTTCATGGAACGTGAACCTCAGACGGTTTCTGTGGCTCCTCAGTCCCGTCTGCTTCGGGGGATATTTACCACTGTTACATTAATAACATTTTAGAAGCTCTGATCTTCTGATCTGCCTCATGATGGTTCACCTGGGTGAGACTGAGGTCACCTGCTTTGACCTGTGTCAGTCAGAGATGCACAGTTTGGTGGCTTCATTCCAGCGGCTCATGCTTCTTTTAACCAGCGAGTCCACCAAAAACTGTTTTTCTTTAGTCTTGACCACACAATTGATTTTAGTATTGAACAATCAGAAACTCAGGGTGAAACAATAGGAAACCTCAAATTGCTCAAGAGGTTCACAAACTTTTGAGCAGGGCTGGATGTGTATATATGTGTGTGTGTGTGTGTGTGTTTCTCGTGTACTCTGGCGTCTTCTTCGTTGATCTCTGATCGATCTGGATACTGCAGATCTTTGAGGATGTGGTGCTCGGTGCTGCCCCTGCTCTTCAGTCTGAGTCCTGCGGTTCTGATCCTGCTGCAACTTCCTGACTACACCAACACACAGGAGGACTACAAATATGGCCACCCGGGTTCAGAAAAGAAGTTCTGCACCTGGAAATGTCTCCTGTTCACCGTGCAGTGGCCTGCAGGGTTCTGTCAGGTGACCACAAACAACATGACGCAAATATCAGAGACGCCAGTCAGCATGATTTAACACCTGCCTGTCTGTCTGTCTGTCTGCCTGCCTGTCTGTCTGTCTGCCTGTCTGTCTGTCTGTCTGTCTGTCTGCCTGTCTGTCTGCCTGTCTGTCTGTAGTTTTTGGACAAAGAGACTCTCTGTCAGATCCCTCCGAGCATCAACAACTGGACGATCCACGGCCTGTGGTCAGTAAACACATCACACACCTGAGCTGTAACCATGGCAACAGGTCTCAGCTGACTCGTGGTTTCTCTCTGTCTCCCCCTGCAGGCCGCTTCATGTGATGGACTGCTGTAACTGTTGGCCGATGTTCCAGTCAGACGTCGAGGTGAGTCCCGGTCAGGTGACGATTGACTCACCTGGTTGGTTGTCTTTAAGAGCTGCGAGCTGATTGGCTGATGTTCCCTGTCCTTCAGGAGCTGGAGGCGGAGCTGACTGAACTCTGGCCGTCCTTGCTGAAGATAAAATCCAGCTTCCACTTCTGGTACGAAACATCATCAACACCGAAAACACACACTGTAAACACACACACACTGTAAACACACACTGTAAACACACACACACTGTAAACACACACTGTAAACACACACACACTGTAAACACAGACACACTGTAAACACACACTGTAAACACACACTGTAAACACACACACACTGTAAACACACACTGTAAACACACACACACTGTAAACACACACTGTAAACACACACTGTAAACACACACACACTGTAAACACACACTGTAAACACACACTGTAAACACACACACACTGTAAACACACACTGTAAACACACACTGTAAACACACACACACTGTAAACACACACTGTAAACACACACTGTAAACACACACACACACTGTAAACACACACACACTGTAAACACACACTGTAAACACACACTGTAAACACAGACACACTGTAAACACACACTGTAAACACAGACACACTGTAAACACACACTGTAAACACACACACACTAACACACTCGTTCCTGTCAGAGAAAAGCTGTGACTGACGATATTTGTCATATTTATGAATGTGTTGATCGTTGGCTTCGAGGCGGGACATGAAGGTTTGTGTGTCTGACAGGAGAGAGGAGTGGCAGAAACACGGAGTGTGTGCAGCGTGTGTCGAAGGAATGAACTCTCCACTCAGATACTTCCAGACCTGCCTCAAACTACGGCAGCACTTTGACATCCACAAGTTAGTACACACACACACACACACCTGTCACCTGTGGGTCTTTAAGGTCACATCTAAAATCATCATCCAGTCTTGATGCTTTTCAAATGACGAGGTTTTATTTTAAACTGTATTTTTTATTCTGTCTGTGAAGAACTTTGAGCTGAATAAATGAAATAAACTCAGGACATTCTCTCCTGCAGGTTGTTGGGCGACGCTGGCATCACTCCGTCCTGTGATCGACTCTACAAGGTAACAACACACTGAGAGTAACTTTAACTTATGACTACAGACTGTTGCTGTGTTCACTGTTAGACTGGACACTGCTGGTTCAGAGGTTCTGTTGCTGTGTTCACTGTTAGACTGGACACTGCCGGTTCAGAGGTTCTGTTGCTGTGTTCACTGTTAGACTGGACACTGCTGGTTCAGAGGTTCTGTTGCTGTGTTCACTGTTGGACTGGACACTGCTGGTTCAGAGGTTCTGTTGCTGTGTTCACTGTTAGACTGGACACTGCTGGTTTGGAGGTTGTGCTTGAGTAGCTCCGGGTCATCAGAGGTAAACTTGGATTGGGATCCTGGAACAGAATAAAGTCTTTACAGATGAGGTGGAGTTGAGTGTGAGACTCAGATAAAACCATAAATAATGAGCAGAGAGTCTGATTTAATGTTACGTGTCAGAGACTTTCTTTTCTTTGTGCACAGCTTGACAACCTTCAGGCGGATACGTGGCAGTCCAACCAGCAGACACAGTTTATCTGCTCCAAATAACCTTTGCAATCTTGTGCTATGATCTAAGAAACTTCTTGTGTTTCTTCTTCAGGTTTCCGAAGTTCATCAGGTCCTGGCTCCACATCTGGGTGATAAACATGAGATCCAGTGTGTTACAGATGACAAGGTCGAGTGCGGATCCTGTTACATTGACCGTTGATTTGTTCAATGTGCTGCACATCCACTGGTTACTCAAAAGCAAACAGTCAGTTCAGAGTTGGTGTGAGTTTTTCCCAGCATGTGTGATCATGCAGCTCCCTGAACAGCCACGACTGTGCTGCCCAAAGACCCGCTGGTCCACTAACACACTGCTTTTAACACTCATGATAATCTATATGATTCATGTGAATTCATGGATTAAAGCAGCATCATGTAGAAATCAGCATGATTGTGACTGCGAGTTGAAAAACTCTTCTTCTTCCCGGAGATCCAAACCGTGGTCCAGCCGAGGCTGATACGAGGCTGAGAATCTGATCTAACGTCTCTGATGACAGCACATAAGTCACGCTGCTGCTGATTCATCATTTGACTTCCTGTCTGGTTTAATTTCAGCCTTAGGTGGTTATAAGAGAGCCAGCTGGCCTGTTACCAGCCGCCTTTGACTAACTTTAAGTCTCTGTGCTGCTGCAGGGTCAGTAATCATTTTAAAATGCATTGAGCCGAATATTAAAACGAACTACAGGACGTCCTGTCATACATGCAGCAGTAATAATCAGTGAATGCTGTCCTAACATCACGATGTCTTCACCCTGTCCTCCTCCTCCAGGACAGAGAGGTGTGGTTTCAGGTGAAGATCCCTCTGTCTCGAAACCTGACCATGGGCTGTGATCACACCATCGACCCGCCGTCCGGATCTGGTCCAGGAAGCACGTCCTCAGCTGGACATCCCTGCCCCGCTCAGAAACCGTTCTACTACCTCCCCATAAACCACGAGCACCCCCGGCAGCCCTGCGGCTAACGGGAGCTTCGTTATGAGGTGGAACTGAAGCGCTCAACAGATAAACAACAGATTTATGTTTCATTTGCTTTGTTAGTGTAGAAGCTTTTAACGGGGTGTCCTCAACAAAAGTTGATGAATCACGTCGTGATTCTTCGTCCATCCAGTTTGCTGTCACAAACTCTCTGTGGAGCACTAAAGGAAACTAAATCTGTGTCTTGATTTGAAGTGTTGAGAGACGAGAAACACGTTTCATTAAACAAGACTTAAGCTTCCACTTCCTTTGTCTCTGCTCATCTGTCCACAAGACTGAATATTTAGAATCTGAACAAACTGAGATAAGACGCCACAAACCAACGTTATTTTAATGTTAAACCAACGTTAACTAGCAGTGATCAGAAATCCTGCCCCTCAGTGCCAATAAGCATCAGCTGCTTCCGTCCAACTGAAGGGTAGGAAAGGTGACGAGGAACACGAGGTGACTGACCAATGAGCAACGAGCCCGGAGGAAACGCTCAGCTGCTTCAGTTCTGGGTTTTTGTTTTGGTTTGTACCAACAGCACCTTTAGGAAAATGGTGACATGTTCCATCCTTATTTTACCCGCTGTGTGTGTGTGTGTGTGTGTGTGTGTGTGTGCCATTTATTCACTTTGAGCTCCACCAACTTTCTGCCACTAGAAATCGCTGCAGGTTGTCTTGCTGCTTCCCGGGATCAGTCAGACCTCGCGTACTGTCGGTTGTTGAGAAAATGCTCGTGCAGACAAACAGACGAACTGAATCACAGTTTATTGACGTTACATTTACTTTTTTCACCCCCCCCCCCCCCAAGAAACCAAAAGTACTGACAGAACATTGAGAACACTAAAAAACGATTCAGACCACGACTAAGAAATCTAACCAAAACTTAAAAAAACCCAGAAAGAGCCGAGACGAGAGCGACAGTGAAGATGGAAAAAAGCTCCTGTGATGTAAGCTGCTGCTGCGGGATCTGATCTCATGATCTCACAGTCCTCCTCGTGCTGTGTTCAAGGTCCCCTCAGTGCTCGAGGCGTCCGAGGAACCTCAGGTTCAGGATCTTCAGCTGGTCGTCCAGCTCCATGCGGACGATGCCGTCGTCGCCGTCGATGCTCAGCAGGATCCCCGTCGACTCGCGGTCTTCTCCCAGAATCACTTTCACCTGGACGAATCGAATCAACGTCAGCAACACAGAGGGAACTGAACACCTTCGTGACAGCCGCTGCTTCTACATCAGGTGTTTGGGTTCGATATGTTACAGTGAAACAGCGTGACACGAGGAACCGTGCAAACATCGTTACCTTGTTGTTCTTGGTGGGCGTGACCGGCTCGAGGTGGTCACTGCTGATGCTAACCACCTTCTCCGACTCCTGCATGAACACTGAACACATCCCGCCCTGCAAACAGAGCACAAGCGGAACTTCATCTACTAAACACAAACAGGCTGTGTACTGGAGTGCTCTCTGGGTGACAGTGAGTGTAGTCTGCTGTATGGGTGGCTCTCAGACTGAAGCGTTCTCTGTTTGTGTGTGTAACCAAAGCACATTCATCATGATGGAGTCAGTGTGTGATTTGATGAGGTTGTATTTGTTACCGTGACGCTCCTGATGACTCCCGTCTGTCCCATCAGGTCCATGAAGGAGTCCTTCACCCGGACCAGGATGTCGGTGGTGACCCAGTCGCTGCTGCCCTGCTCGATGTTGGAGCCTGGGGTGTGGGGGTTGTAACCTCCGGGAGAGGGCGCGCCGGGCGTCATTGGACTGTAGCCGACAGGACTGGGACTCGGACTGGCCTGTGGAAGCAGTGACAAAAACTTTCATATGTCTGGGTGTGTTTGTTGGCTGAATGCTCATCTGGAACTCGTGAGTCGACACGCTGCACGAACTGAACTCTGAAATCACGTGTCCGTAAGGTTTGAGTCACTGTGAGCAGTGCCACATTAAAATATCCTGACACCAGTACTCTGAGTTTGGATCAATGGAAATGATTAAATCTAACAACATACTTTAATATCTATCACACAATCAGCCTAAACTCTGAAAATCGATGTTGTTTAAAATGAAATTATGATTTTATGTCGAGTTTACAGTTCAGAGGAAACGTTCCTGACGAGTTCACGTTAGTTCTGATTTTTATCCGCTCCTTAGTTTTGTCGTCATAAACTAGTTGTTATTTATCGTCTCATGAAAACTGATTACCTGATAAGCCATGGGGGAAGGAGTTGGATGGTAGCTGGCTGGAGAGTGCGTGTTCTGGTAGCCGACCGGTGACGGCGCCACCTGGTGGTAGCTCTGAGGGCTGGGGCTGGGCTGGTACGAGCCCTGAGGCGACGGGGCGGCATAGGGAGAATACTGCTCGGTGTTATACCTACACAGAAAACAAATGCAACTGAGTTAGTCAGTTTAAAGTTCTGAGAAACATTTCACAGCTTTAATCTGCCAGACGCTGAAAGATTAAACCAATTATTGGGTATATAGAGTCTGTAGACAAAATGGCGTCCACTGAGAGCAGGAAGTGTGCCACACACACGCGATGAGTGAACGTTAGGAGAAGAGTGTATGACAGTGTCATCTGCATATAAGTGAACACGCGTGGCGCGTTCCTGTATTTGTGGTTGTATGGGTGTTGATACTCACATAGCAGGTGTGCCAGGTGTCTGCGGGTTGTACTGAGGGTTGACTTGCGGTGACGGGACTTCTGGGTAACCTGGGGTCTGGGGGTTGGGGGTCCCCCCGTAGCCCTGAGGGGACGGGGAGGGCTCGTCGTCGTAGCCGAAGTCGTACTCCTCTTCGTTCCTGCAGAGAATATTTAGACATTTAAAATACGAAATCAATTATAAATAACATGACTTTTAACCCTTTAACCCGTTCTTACCTGGAAGGTGTGTTGGGGTTGCTTGGATCCCAGGCGCCACTCTGACCCGGCGTCCTGCTCCCATCATGCAGCGGGGTTTGAGAGCCGTAGTGAGGCGTGCGGCTTCCTGTTAAAAACACAAAACATCGAGGTCGTCACGGAGGATTGTGTTGTTGTGTTGATATTATTTGTTTTGGATCATTCTTACCGTCATGTAGCGGCGTCTGAGACCCGTACATGGGCGTTCTGGAGCCTGTGCCGTACATGGGGGTCTGTGATCCGTACATGGGCGTACGTCCGTGGGTGGAGGTCATTCCACTGTGTCTCTTTGCTCCCCTGATGGGAAGGAGGAGGTTCAGGTTAGATCATGTGCTGTAATCAGAGAATAAAGACTGAAAGAACTGTGGCACTGTGAGGAAACAAGACGACGTACATGGTGGTCAGGCGCTGTCGGTCTACAGAGATCGTCTGACAGGTGGAGTGAAGCTCCACTCTGGCTGTAGACTCTGTTGCGTCCTTCACCACCCCAATGTAACCTGGGAAATGGAGGCAAATTCATGCGTTACATTTTAAAAAGAAACAAGATATTCACCCGAATGAGATCCTGACCTGGTTCCCCCAGTCAGTCTTACCTTTGTAAGGACCCTGGGAGATGCGAACTGTCTGACCAATCAGCTCATTGTCCCTTCGTCCTCTGCCCCGCCCCATTCCTCCTCCTCCCCCACCTCCTCCTCCTCTCTGCGGAGCTCCTGCAAGACAAAAAACACAGCTGAATCAAACACAGAGACTACGTCCAGGTTTTAGACAGTCTGCGGGGACGTCATCAGACCTCCATGCTACATTAAGGCATGGATGTTTATGTCTAACTGCACTTTAAAGCTCTGGAAGGTGTCCGAGTCGGGGAGACGGAGTAATGACTTTAGTTGTTTAGTTGTGTTCCAGGGTTAGTTTACACCAAAATGCTGAAAACTATTTAGCAACACAAACACAAAGCAGACATGGTGGAAACAGCTAGATGCATTTGTGGTTCAACACAACATCAAACAGGATGGTGGAAAAATTAAGGATGTAAGAGGATTACGATTAAAAGGCTACGGGGCGGTTGAGTGGTTTGTAACCATGACAGAGCAAAACATCACGTCTTCTGTTCCAGTTAGAGCAGGAAAACAGCCGATTACATTTTTAATGCTGTATAACAGTTGGGGTCTCACATCTGGTAATTATTTTCACAAATGTAGTGAAATCCTGTTGTTCGCTGCTGTTTTGTTGACTTCCAAAGAAAACGGTTTAAAAATAGCTCAAACATCTGCAGAATCTCCTCAAAGGTTCGTCTGCAGTGGAGAGCAGTGTGTGTTTAGTTTGACACCCACCTCCACCGCCGTGGTGCATGGGACTGCTGATCCGAGGGCTCATCGGAGCGAATCCTCCCACGGTGAAGTTGGTCACGTCTCTGGGCTGAAGGAAACAAAAAGAAATAAGACGTTAAACTCTGAACGTCCTCGGGTTTCATTAAAATCTCGTCTCTGTCGCTGAGCTGACCTTGGATCCTCCAGCCAGCACCAGGTGTCTGGTCTTGCAGACGAACATGCCTCCGTTCTCCACCAGCTTCTTGCAGTGGAGGAAGGCGAAGCCTCGGAAAAGGTGACGGATCTCTCCTTCGCGGCCCTGAACACACAGAGTTCATCAGCACAGCATGAACATGTTTCTGCGCCTGTTCAGGCTCGGACGATGTGAACATCAGACACATGAAGTGTAAATACTGAAGTATCTGCTGTCATTTATAAACCCTGTTGTTCTCTTAGGTGGTGTTGACAGAGATACTTCCAGATTAACAGCTGACAAATGAACTCTCGTCCTTACAGAGTGCGGCCCGTCGATGACTTTGACGATGTCTTTGACGTGGATGTTGTTCTGCTCCGAGTCCAAAGCAACGGCGAAGCGGTTGTCCTTCCTGCGGTTCACCGCCTGATGCCGAACCGTCAGCACCTTCCCGTGCATGTTCAACACCTGAGAAAGACGGGAGTGGTTCACTTGAGGGTCTCCTGAGTGTCTTCAACGTGTTTGTCCGTCCGGGAGCAGACTACCAACCTGAAACGTCTCTCTCTCCAGACGGACGATGACGCCGACGGTCTGCGGGTCGAGCTGCACCAGCTCGCCCCACTCGTGCTGCCCTCCTGCATCGACGCCGGACGCCGTCTCCGAGCAGAGCTGCAGGTCTCTGGGCAACACCTTCAACTGCGCGCACACACACACACAGACACACACACACACGGTGAGACGTTTAAAGACAGGGTGGGAACCACACATGTAGACACCATCCTGCTAATACTGATTTTCTTTCTCCGGTTTAACGAGTCGACTCCAGTGTCGCGACGTGAATGGGCAGAGCAGATACCTCGTGCATGGTGAGGTCGGAGAACAGGATGACAAAGTTCTCTTCCACTCTGACGATGAGTCCAGTGTCGCCTTCGTATCGCCCGGCGATCACCTTCACGTGGTCGCCCATCCGGAAATATTTCCTCAACTCGTGAGCTGGAAACTCCAGAGGGTCCTACGACAACCACAGGAAAACAGGTTATGAACGGGGAAAACTAGTCTTTGTTCAGTTTGAGAGGCAGATTCAGCTGCAGCTGTGTGTGTGTGTGTTTTACCTTCAGGTCTTCGTGTTTGGGCATGATGGTGATCTTGTTGCCGTCCACACTCAGGATTTTACCCTGCAGGTTGATCAACTCTCCCTCACAGACTTCCACGTTGTCGCCGGCCTGCAGGTTGTGTTCACGCTCTTTACCTGAACGCAACACGCAACACGTTTCTTCAGCCAACACACACCAACAGACACAAAAAACAGCCCGGACTTATTATTTAGGTGTCCTAAAATGAACCTGTAGGTTGGCGTACCTGACTCCGTGACCACCTCCAGGTCGATTCCTTCAGGCTGGTCTTCAAACTTCTCCAGCTCGGACAGCGTGGGCTTCACTCCGTCTGTGATCTGTTGGAGAGAAACCACAGTCCAGCTGCTGACAGGATTCTTCACACGCATGTTAACGTGTCGATCAAAACGTGTTCACATGTTTTGACTTCCATCAGGATTCCTGAAACCTTCAGTGTTTCCAAAAGGTCTGAACGGTCTTGACATCGAATCTAAAACCCTGTGTCTACAGTTTGAATACTTGACTTACTTAGGACTTATTTTAAAGTCTGAATAAATGTGTGTTCTGAGTTTGTCAGTACAAAGAGGAAAGTGTTGTTAACCACCAGCCAAATTTGAATGATTAAAAATATTGACAGGTTTATGAAATCTGAGCGAGATGAATTCATCTCTGTCTCTCTGCTCAGGGCGGCGTCAGCGTGTCATCGAGCCGCCCTTTAAGGACCGCCCACAAAAACTGTTTGAACCTCTGACTCCACGTTTCAGTGAGATATCATTCATTCAATCAACAAATCTTTTCACTATTTTAACAACATATTTAATGTGTTTGATCTCAGACTTGACTTTACCGGGACTTTTAGAGTTCAAGCTTTTGAAATCTGCTCACCTTGATTTTAAAAACAGTCCTCAAAAATGAACTCATTCACATTTCTGTTTTACAAAACACTCGAGTTTCATTTGTTGGAGGAACTTCAACAACTCTTAGAGTTTTTTTCCATTAAACTGTGAGCGAAACGCTTGTCTTCTCTTCCTCCATCATGTTTCGTTTCACACTCTCAAGTGTAAAAATGTTTTCAGTTCATCATGAAACTGTGGTCGGCCGCTAAAGACTAGAAAATCTAACAGGGAACGCTGCTTTCAGACTAAAAGGGAGTTCCCCGGGGTATGCACCAGAGTCCCTCCTCACCACAGCTGACATGGCGAAGCTCTTGAACAGGAATCCTTTGCGGCTGTAACGGTTCCCCTCGAAGATCATGAAGTCTCCATCGTGGCTGACCTCCCCTCCGAGAGACCTGCCAAACAAATCTTCGTCTGTCAAGTTGATATGTTCAGTATAATCAGGGTTTATTCTGAAGACGTTCAGGTGTGTGTACCTGATCTTTTCTGCGTCAAACAGCCTCTGAGCAGGTCTCTTAAACTTCTTCCTCTTGGCGAACCAGTCTTTCTACAGGACACACACACACACAGAGGTGCAAGTCAACCACCACCGCAGTGAATACAGAGGAAAACACACAGTGTGTTAATGTGTGTGTTTGTTGTACCAGGCTCATCTTGGCCTTGATACGGTCCAGGTCTATACGTGGGATCATCTTCAGGGAGATGGTGTTCTGACTCGGCTCCACGTAGTCCACCTGAAGAACAACGACAGACCGTTAAAGACAGTTCATTCTTGACCACAAACTCTCAAAACATCTTCATGAAGCTAAGCCAGTCCAACCGTCTACGACAAGCTTCAGTGTATACAATGACCTGGATGACCGAGCCGATACCTGAGCGATGTCGTCCTTGTACAGGCCTCTCTTGAGCCGGACCCAGGACTTGGGCTTCAGGTTGGTGACCTCTTTGACCACCTTGAGGACGTCCGTCATCTCTTTGATGGGGACCATCTGCTGGTTCCACAGGCCCATCCTCAGGTTGCCGATGCCTTCGATGGCCGACTTGACGTGCGTCTGTTTGTACGACTCCACGTAGATGTAACCTTTAACGTGATCTGGGGCGACCACGGACTTGATCTGCAGGGGCTGTTGGAGCGGACAGTCAGTGTAATTAATTAATTAATAAAAGTTGGTCTGAGAAATCGATTGATTCCAGAGACCCAAGCGGGGCTAATGAAACGCAGGACGTGGTCTTGGAGATGGACACCAAACAACAATACAAAAGCTGAACATCAGAACACGACGTGAATGTGTGGCTGTTTTTCTTCAACATCAAAACTTTTTAATGGACTAATGACAGTCACTGAAACCAGACAGAGCCTGGCAAAACTCAACCCGCGATGTTCGGTTTGACAGCGTTCCTGTCAGTGCTGCCAGAATGGAAAAGTTTGAATCCAGTCACACGCATGTGATGTAGAAAGAACAAACAAAGTTCTGCTGTGGAACAAACCAAAGGAAAACCACGAGTCAGCATTATGTGCATCGCTCGTAGGTTACCGCGTCTCAGTTCATCCACTCAGGTCGTCTCAAGTACCAGAACTAGAATCATTACGCTTAGAGCAGGTGTGTGTGAAACCTTTGACTGGGACTGCGTATTTAAGGTTATTATTATAAGTGCCACATTATAGTAGAAAAGAAATATAAATATAAATATAAAGGATTTTTGGATAATACTAACATAATGCAGATCAGCGACATGTACTGAGGATTGCTGTTGACTGTGGATGCTTTTGTGCAAAGATTTGAATTCCTCTTAATTCAACTTAAATCATTTTTCTTGACTGTCATCAATAACCAGAACTATGCTGATATCTAGGATTTTATTTTGGCGGGTTTCCACCCAGGTTCCTCTGTGAATCTTAAAAAACGCAGAGCGGAAAGAGACGAAGACACCGTGAATTCATCATCATCAGCGTCAGTAAACAGACTTACCCGGCTCTCGCTGCCCAGACAGAGGCTGAAGAGTCATCAGGCTTTTAGTGACTTTAAGTGTTTGATCAAAATGAATTAAAAACATTTGCTGCATATTTTGGCATCAATTTAAAGAAGTTGGGTTTTTTCTTTGAGATCGAGCTGTTTGTTGATCGACGGCTGTCAGTGAACTTAACTCGGATCATAGAGTTCAGTAACTCAGGACAAAGACCGGTTCTCTTTTATTTGGGGCATCATTGGATGAAGATGAACGACTGAACATCTTTAGTGTGTCATGTTAGATTACGCTGTGAGACCCGACAAGCTTCTTACTGTGTCGGTGAACTGGTAGGCGATGAACTTCCTCATCAGCGCGATGGCCGTCGCTCGCTCCTCTCCGATCTAAAACGACAGAATATGTTCAGGGGACGTGTTTGTGTGACGCACACGTATGTCGACTCGCTGTGACGTCACGAGTGTTACACACCTTACACTTGACCGTCCACAGATTGGGATCCCTGAAGACGACAAACACAGTTTAACACTTCACACTGAGACGACGAGATAATCAAACACCCGTTTCTCTGACGGCGCTTTACGTACTTGACACCAGGAAGTAGCTGCTGCTGTGTGATGTCATCAGAGAGCTCCTCGGACCCTCCGGAGTAACTGCACACCACAGAAGAAGAACAAGAACATTTTATCTTGCTGTGGAACATCTGAATGTTTTCACAGATCTGAAATGGAATTCAGCTGGAAGTAATCAGAATACTGGATTCTTTGGAAAGCGGAGATTAACTGCACACCTCAGGGAGGCTCTTCATCAAAAAGCAGAAAGGAAATGCAAAAACCTGCAGAGCTTCCATAACACTCCACATCAAACTTAAGGAGTGTAAAGCCCTGCTGGAGAAGGAGCTGGATCTAAGACGGTACTGAGTACTGCATGAGTACCACGGGGACGTGTTGGGGCGTGCAGCATCGAGAGAAAAACAATAATGGAACGTTTAACGCTGTATGGAATCATTCAGCTGCTCACAGGAAACGCGGCCGAGCTGCTGAAGCTTTTATTAACGTGGCAGAGGAACAAAGACACTCACTGCTCGCCTCCTGAAGACTTGGCATATTTCCTCATGTAGTATTCACCCAGCGCCTCCTCCCTGGAGTCTCTGTAACACACAACACACACACACACTCAGTTAGACAGAAATACAAAATATAAAACTGGTTCTATCCAACCCGACAACTGGATAGAACTGTAATGATGAGATGCAGAAAAAAAACAAACAGTCTGTGAGGACGTCTCAGAGACTACGTCCAGGTTTTAGACAGTCTGCGGGGACGTCACAGAGACTACGTCCAGGTTTTAGACAGTCTACGGGACGTCTCAGAGACTACGTCCAGGTTTCAGACAGTCTGCGGGGACGTCACAGAGACTACGTCCAGGTTTTAGACAGTCTGCAGGACGTCTCAGAGACTACGTCCAGGTTTTAGACAGTCTACGGGATGTCTCAGAGACTACGTCCAGATTTTAGACAGTCTGCAGGACGTCTCAGAGTTTACACAGTTTGTTTCTCTGATGTTTGAAGGAGTCCGTTACCTCCAGAGGTTCTGCAGCCGCCTGGATCCAGAGTGATCTTCATCCAGAACCACGTGGTCGATGTTGGACACTGAGCGGGAGCAAAGAGACGTTCTTATGTGATTTATGCAAACAAAATGTAAATTTGATTGATTTGGATTCAGTGACAAACAAGAGAACAGACTAACCTTCAGCCTCCTCTGCTCAGGACCAACCAGTGACAGAGAAAAGAAAGGAGGAGGAGCAGCAGAGAGGAGGTCAAGAAAAAGGAAGGAAGAGAAGCAATGCAAGAAACAAAAGAATAAAAAGAGAGGAAGGAATAGAGGCAGAGCCGACGGAGGAGGAGGATGAAGAGGTGAGGATAGAAGCCAAAAGATTATTGTCATCAGGGCAGAGCACACAGGAGCAGTCAGGCAGCAGCAACACAAAGCATGATGGGAGAAAAAACAACAGAAAAACAAACTATTAATGGTGACTGTACCGCACAGAGAAGCATGAGGCCAGTGAAGGGGGTCAATGTGGGTTCAAAGGTCAGAACAGTGGAAACTAAACCTCAACTGGAGTCCAGCACGGGACCAGGACACGGACCAGGACGTCACCACCGACCGCTGGTGCCATTCTCGGCATCATTAAAAAAAACGTTTGATGGAAACTCGGCTGGTGAGAACTCTGCGTCTCTTCAGTCGTGTTTCCATCCAGACGTGTCGCAAATTTTTACCAAATTTCATGAAAAAAGCGACGAAGCGTTTGGTTAACGAGATGAGCAACACGATGACGTCATCAAATGAACTTTTCATCATAATGGAAGTTAAAACACGTCGTCTTTGTCCAGTTTGGACTCCGGTCTGGATTTGGTTTCCACCGTACCTTCAGTGATCGTGAGCATTAACCATGTGCCACATAAAAAGCTTCAACCACGTCAGTTAGTCCAAACATCTTCAGTAAAAACATGGCAGTCGTCTAACAGGTAGCAGGGTCGGGCAAATGATCACACTTGGTTCTTACAACATGAACGACTGAAAGGTTCTCTCCTGCTGAACGTCACACCTCATGAAGGGAGTTATCCGTTACTGTATAATAAATATATAGAGATCTAAAACTGGAACTAATAATTGATAGTGAGTGTTGGAGCCAATCACAAACAGTTTTATGGACTTTGGAGGCGAGTTGTTGCAGTTCAAGGAGCCAATAATGGATTTGCCGTCTGTGCTTCCTCACATGAAGCTACACGCTCACAAATACAGCTGTGCTGAGATGAGGTGGGTTAATACATTCTGGGACATGGATTTTAAATCAAATGGATGAAACTCAAACTCCATTTGCTTCAGATACACATGGACATAAATGGAAACATCAGAGCAGGAGAGTATCTGGAGAATTACCGTTAACTGAAGAGGACATGCATGACAGAGAAGGAACACCAATGAGAAGAGAGAGTTCAGTCAGAAACACCACAGACTCTACATCACAACGTCAGGTCCATTCATGGTCGACGCTGAGGCCCGTTCACACCCGGCGTGATCCGATCATCACGCAGGATTCAAACAGGATTCGGACAAACAGGAAACGGAGGTCCTTGCATTCATTTGAAAACAGAGCCCGACGCCACGCGGCACAGGCCAATCAAAAACCGACAGCAAGACCGGAGGACGGCCACTGGCAGACACCTCGAGAGGCGCTCGCCTGAAAACGGCCAACGGAAGATTGACACCGGAACCTTCCCAACCTACCAACAACTGGACATGATAAAGCTTGGGCACAATTTGCCATCATATCTGCCCAGATGAAGGCGTGAAGTGACGCACTTTGAGCTGTGATGGGATCACCGTGTTAGCACCAGGTGTGAACGAGGCCTGAACTCTGCAGCCAGCAGGTCTGCTTTAAATCAAACTGATAAACACGAGTTACTGACTCGAGCCAAGTCAAACCCATAAAAAATGTTTAGATAACGCTCCCGTTCTGGTCCTCTACATGCTGAATCAGTCCTGACAAACCTAAATGGAATGGAGCCATTACAGTTACATGTCCTGTGGGGAGAAGACAAAGTTCAAGTTTGAAATCAGTCACAAATATCTGAGTTTGATTTATGATGATCGACCTTTGTCCAGGCGTGAACACACGCCGTCACAGGTCACAGGTCACACTTCAGTCATTACGTTGTGAAGACGTTTGTCTTTGGTTAGACTTACGTTTGGTGCTGCCAGGAGAGAAAACGTCCTGTCAGCACCTGATCTGATCTTTTCTGGCTCGCTCTCTGAAAAGTGAATGTGTTTCTGCACGCCCAGTTTAGTGACAGAAATGAGCCGAAACAAATCAGTGATACGAACCACTTAATGACATGTTTAACAGCACTCTGGGAAACACGTCAGCTGTTTGTGGTGAACGCGTTCACAGCAACAAGTCAGAACTTCTGTCTGGTAAATAAACTGTCTGTTACATAATGATGCTGCTACACTGACACCCGCCTCAGCTCTCTGTGATTTACAGAGTTTATGATGGACAGTGAAGTAAACTGCTGACAGCTGCTACGTCCAGGTTTTAGACAGTCTGCAGGACGTCACAGAGACTACGTCCAGGTTTTAGACAGTCTGCGGGGTCGTCACAGAGACTACGTCCAGGTTTTAGACAGTCTGCAGGACGTCACAGAGACTACGTCCAGGTTTTAGACAGTCTGCGGGGACGTCACAGAGACTACGTCCAGGTTTTAGACAGTCTGCGGGGACGTCACAGAGACTACGTCCAGGTTTTAGACAGTCTGCGGGGACGTCACAGAGACTACGTCCAGGTTTTAGACAGTCTGCGGATTGCGTTGTCGTCTGAGCAGGTGGAGCTCCTCACCTTTTTCCAGAATATCCTCAGCTCCTTCCTCCCACTGGTCCTCCTCGTCCTCATACTCATCGTCCACATCTAGACGGAGAAGACAGAAGAGACAAACGTTAAAACACTGAATCAAAGCAGCAGAGACAGAGTGACGGAGGAGTCCACCCGTACCGGCTTCATCCAGGATGAACCCCCCGTGCCTCGGCTTCTTCCTGGGACGATCTTCATCGTCCTCCTCCTCCTCTTCGTCATACTCCTCCTCATCCTCCAGGTCCTCTCCCTCCTCCTCGGCTACCTTGTCGCTGCCCACGGGGCTGCCTGTCTCCTCCTGATGACCACAAACAACCTCATCAAACATCCACCATCTTCACGCTGGAGCTCGGACACCGTGGCCGGTTAACACTCACGGTGTTTACCTCGGTCCACCGGGGCTAGTTAGCACAGCTAGCCAGCCAGCTGGCGGGGTTAGCATACCTCATTCTCCTCCACCTCCTCGGCCTCTCCGTCGCTGCTGCGCTCGCTCTGGTTGTCGGAGAAGTCGCTGTCCTCGCTGTCAGACATCTTGTCTCCGTGTTAACACACTAAAAACACACACAGACACACACGAACGCGCGCGCCGTGTCAGTTAGCAGCCATGACAGCCCGGCCTAGCCTAGCCTAGCCTAGCACAACATGCTAACGGCTCAGATATCTGCCAAACGGCTCACCTCAAATATTAGCCGACTAGCTCAGCGGCTGCTACTCACCTGTACAAACTCCCGCCTCGTTTTAACGTCCTGCTAATCGGTTAAATAACAGGTAAATATCAGCTTTGATCGATCCCTGCGCTGCCGTTCACGTCTTCTCGGAAAACTGCGAGATTTCAACTAGCGGCGGAAAATCTCGCGAGGTTTGCTCGGCGGCTGGGTTAACACCGCAAAGAGGAGTCACTCCGCCGCCATTTTTAGACATTTACCATAGAAATATTAGAAAAATGTCGCTCCGGGTGATTTTTAAAATTAAATGAAACAAACACTCACTCATATAAACACACACAATAAGTGAATAAAACAGTTTCATGTGTTAATGCGCTCAAATAAGCGCCTGTTTTATTTAAACATGCTTGAATTTACACTGAATCTGTATGAAAATATATTTAAACAATACATTTTAAATAAAACAGTAATTATGATGTCAAACTGTTTAAACATGTTTAAAATTTGATAATTAAAATGTCTTTTTTTGTTCAAAATACCTTAAAACTACAACACGTAGAGTGATACCTCTGACTTCTAAACTATCTCTGACACGTCATTACGTTACAACGTCCGACCTCAGCCAATCACATCGCGCGGTTGAAGGAGAGTCAGTGCTCCGTGTTGACGCTCTTCCTGGGTTCGGACAGGTGAAGAAGAAGTCCTCCATCTTTCTGTGTTTCTGCCTCCTCTTCGTGATTTAGCGGTTCGGTTCCGACATGAACAGCGTCGGGGAGGCCTGCACCGACCTGAAGCGGGAGTACGACCAGTGCTTCAACCGCTGGTTCGCCGAAAAGTTCCTGAAGGGGGACCGGAGCGGCGACCCGTGCACCGAGACCTTCCGGCGGTACCAGCGGTGCGTGCAGAAGGCCATCAAGGAGAAGGACATCCCGATAGACGGGGTGGAGTTCATGGGGCCCGGCAAGGACAAGCCCGAGAGCTGATCCACACCGATAGATCGATCGATACCGATATATCGATACAGGGACCTCGGAGTCCACGCGGCCCACTGAGCATGCGCAGAGGCGATGTCGCCGTTGAGTGAAGGACTCCCTCAGGACTGACGTCACACCAGCTGGAGCCACGAAAGACTGAAACAACGAGTCGATTAATCGATAATTAACCTCTGATCAGCGACAGATTGTTTTAGTCATGGAGAGGGGTCGTCACAGTAAAGATGGCGGTGATGATGTAAACTGACATTTTGTCTATAAAGTTCTGTTTTTTTAAATCAAACGTGTTTCGTCTGTTTTAATAATTATATTTCACCTTAAAATAACCTGTAGTCTCTGTGACGTCCCCGCAGACTGTCTAAAACCTGGACGTAGTCTCTGTGACGTCCTCACAGACTGTCTAAAACCTGGACGTAGTCTCTGTGACGTCCCACAGACTGTCTAAAACCTGGACGTAGTCTCTGTGACGTCCTCACAGACTGTCTAAAACCTGGACGTAGTCTCTGTGACGTCCTCACAGACTGTCTAAAACCTGGACGTAGTCTCTGTGACGTCCCACAGACTGTCTAAAACCTGGACGTAGTCTCTGAGACGTCCTCACAGACTGTCTAAAACCTGGACGTAGTCTCTGAGACGTCCTCACAGACTGTCTAAAACCTGGACGTAGTCTCTGAGACGTCCTCACAGACTGTCTAAAACCTGGACGTAGTCTCTGTGACGTCCCACAGACTCTAAAACCTGGACGTAGTCTCTGTGACGTCCTCACAGACTGTCTAAAACCTGGACGTAGTCTCTGTGACGTCCTCGCAGACTGTCTAAAACCTGGACGTAGTCTCTGTGACGTCCTCGCAGACTGTCTAAAACCTGGACGTAGTCTCTGTGACGTCCCCGCAGACTGTCTAAAACCTGGACGTAGTCTCTGAGACGTCCTCACAGACTGTCTAAAACCTGGACGTAGTCTCTGAGACGTCCTCACAGACTGTCTAAAACCTGGACGTAGTCTCTGAGACGTCCTCACAGACTGTCTAAAACCTGGACGTAGTCTCTGTGACGTCCCCGCAGACTGTCTAAAACCTGGACGTAGTCTCTGTGACGTCCCACAGACTCTAAAACCTGGACGTAGTCTCTGAGACGTCCTCACAGACTGTCTAAAACCTGGACGTAGTCTCTGAGACGTCCTCACAGACTGTCTAAAACCTGGACGTAGTCTCTGTGACGTCCTGCAGACTGTCTAAAACCTGGACGTAGTCTCTGTGACGTCTCACAGACTGTCTAAAACCTGGACGTAGTCTTTGTGATGACACCCACCTGTCAATCAAAGCGTCCACGCTCTTAATCCTGCATAACTTTAAGCCTCAATATAATGTGAACAGGTGAGTTGTATATAAATTCACCCTCAGTACAGTTGTCATGAACGGGGAAATTAGCTACAGAGACCAAAACTGTTTTTGTACCAGGCTGTAAACATGTTTATTTCTGCTGTCTAACATGGGGACTTATGGAGACTGACTCACTGCTGCAGCCAGCCTCAGGTGGACGTTAGAGGAACTGCAGTGTAAAGCCATAAATGTGTTTGATGTTTCAGGGAGACACTGAAGATGTAAATGAAACTCTGTTTCTGAGTCACAGAGCAAAGAATAATCGTTACCTGTCACACACTTGATTTGTGAATCTTCAGTGACTCATGTCATCAGAGGATTTGATGCATGCAGCTGCTTGTTCAGATAACGAGCTCTGGTCATGAATCACTAAGATTCACTGTTTCAAAGGATTTACACTTTGCTGAGCAACACGTGGAGCATATTAGAGAAACCTTCATGTTTCCTATGCACGTCTAACATTAATATAACGCTCGTCTAACATTAATATAACGCTGGTAGAGAGTTGTTGAATCCAAAATGTAAAGTTTGTACAGAAACACATTGAAAGATTCACAGAATCCAGAGAAGTCTCGTGTACGTGAACTTACGCTGAATGTCCGTGACCTCCGACCCATCGGGCAGCATCACAGTCTGCCTCAGTACGTCCTGATGCTTGACACATGGGTGTCCATGATGCTTTTGGCAGTCCTGTGCACAAACCGCGCCAAAACTTTCACACTTCAATTTTCTTTGATGCAGAGCAAAACACTAAAAGACACGACAAGCAGATTGAAAGTTGGTGCCGCCCGCCCTGCCTCGATAGCACAGTGATGATGGATGTAATTACACGTTAGGAGTCAAAACCAGTTACCACACCAGCACTCAACAAAGTGTTCCCACAGGACCGTGAAGCTACCCAGCGTCGGGTTTGTCCTCAGCCGGTGCAGTCAAAGGTCAGAGCAAGAAGCTTTTTATTATGACATTGAACACATTTTATCAGGACAGATGAAACAGGAAGCAGAGTTATGTTTACATGGTCTGATAGGGAGGGACGTGTTGGCAGCCTATCGCTGATCTGTTTTACAGTATGGAGGAGAAGCCGTGCTGGTCCTGCTACCACAGCATTCTTCAGAGACATGCTGCTTTGAGCTTAGTGGGACAAACATTTGATTGAACAGGATTGACCCCTGACCTCCACAATCGCCCAATCCTTTCAATTCTGACTTACGATAACATGAAAACATTTCTGAAGCCACCTGTCGGTGCAGACAACCATCGCAGGAATCCCTGAAAGACTTCCTTCATGTGCAGACCAAAGCATGGCCAACAACAATCAGCAGTTGTTTTCCAGGGCGGGGAGGTCAGCTGGGAGAATATGTAAAAACACCTCACACCCTTTCACCGCTGAACTATCTATCTATCTATCTATCTATCTATCTATCTATCTATCTATCTATCTATCTATCTATCTATCTATCTATCTATCTACAGTGAATTGTTCTTTTGTGGATTGAAATGTCATGTCACGTGTTGTCACAGTCCAGGTCGGTCTTGGTCTCGAGGTAAGCATTTTAATAAAAATGTTTCTCATCATGAAAAGAATCTGTTGATTTCATCACCTACAGTTGAAAATATCATAAATAAACTGCGCGGAAAGTCGACGTCGGTGTTGGATGTCTGTGATCTTCAGGCCCTGCAGCACCAAAAACAGAGAAACTGAGGAACACGTCCAAAAACACAGTTCATCACTGCATCAACAGCTAAAACTCCACCATGGAAACTGGACAGGCCCCACCTTCTGTGGGCCTGAGCTCATTTAAGATGGACTGAGCTCTTTTAAGATGGACTGAGCTCATTTAGGTCTAATGAACCCACATTTAAGCACACCAGCTCTGAGGGCACCAGCTCCGAGTTGCTCCGGTTGCTCTGGTTGCTGTTAAATGTGTGTGGTCTCGCTGCGTGACTGGATGAATAACAAAGCATTTTGTTTCTGTTCAGATTCACGCAGCCTGCTGGCCGTGGTGAGAACACCGACTCGTCATTATCACCCCTCTGGGACGTGCTGCACACCAAAACAAACAGACATCTCCTCATCATTAGATTTAGATTTAGATTTAGAGATCCTCACTCTTTCTTTACTCTTGGTCATTAAATGATTCTGACTCTGTTTCATGTTGCTGTATCACTGAGCTGGTTGCTCTGTTCTGTCAGCTGTTAAACATTTACACATCTGTGGAGCCAAAAGAAACATTTCTCATCTCTGTCCAGAAAACCTTTGCCCCACTTTGAACAATACAGAATTTGTTGCACAGATTAAATGAGCAAGAGCAAAGAGCTGGCCTCAGAGGAACCAGAGCTGCCTCCTCGAAATCCATCCATCAAATCATACAAGTCTAATTTAAAACATATTATCATAACACAACATGTTTAGCTGTGAAGTCCCAGCAGCTGGAGGACTGTGGGCTCAGTGTGGTCCAGATGAAATATGCAGCACTTTATTTATGTCTGTTCTGGATGAAGTGCTACTTTATGTACACAAAGAAAAACTGTCATGTTTTTAGTATTTCAATCAAACCTTCCCTTTCTCTCTAAGTTACTTGAGAAAGCTGAAGATAATCAGCTGTGTGACTTTCTCCATAAGAACAGTTTATTTGAGGATTTTCAGTCAGGATTTAGAGTCCATCATAGCACAGAGACCGCACAGGTCAAAGTCACAAACGATCTCCTAAGGACTCATCTCTGTACTCGTCCTGTTAGATCTTAGTGCTGCATTTGAACCATAGACCATCAAATTCTTTTACAGAGACTGGAACATCAGATTGGCATCAAAGGAACCGCCCTAAGCTGGTTTAGGTCGTATTTCTTAGATCGATCTCAGTTTGTTCACGTCAATGATGAATCCTCCATGTGTAGGCAGACACGTCAACACCTTCAAGAGTAGACTTCAGACTTTCCTTACAGTTAGTTTGGCTCAGGTCATCCCTTAGTTATGCTGCTAGAGGACTCCCTCTCCCACCCTGTTCACATTGAATTAAATACTGCTGAGATGCTCAGACATCATGCATTGTGCACTTTATTTGTGTGCATGTAATAAGTAAAAAGTAAAAAGTTCATGAAGAGGAAAATAAATGAAGTCATGAGGTCTGTTTTGAAAGTGCTTCCGGGGGAAACGATGAGCTGTTCATCTTCTGAAGAGGCAAACAAAGAAGAACTTCACTGCGTGGACACTCTGACTCCATCTGTGGTCAGACAGGGAGACAAAGAGACACAAACAAGATCAGACCAACGTCACCTTAACCCGAAACCTTCATAACGTGTACTACTCTCAGTCCTGTGTTCTTCTTCTACAAGCTGATGTTCAGATGTATGCAGATGATGCAGTAATATATTCACATATAAGAAGCTGCTCCAGACAGGCTGGAAAATAGATTGTCAAGCTGTTTTATTACAAACTGCTTGGAAACACAGTATCAGTGCACTCTGAGTGTCTGTCTGTTATTAATCATCAAACCTCTCAACGAACCTCTTTTTAATGAATTCATCAAGAAGGAGCACAGTTCATCCTCTGATGAGTCAGATTAAGATCTTTGAGGAACTTCTCTGCGTTTTCCTCCCTGAAGAACTCGCGCTGGAGACGCTTTGCCTTCGTCTGTGTATGGGCAGCGAGACAGAGAGATATCAGAGAGGCATCAGGCCGACGTCACCTTCATTCAGAAACGTTACAATGTTTCAAATGTGCTCCATGGCACTATGGGAGGTCCTGCTTCATCTTCTCCATCAACGATCTGTGTTCAGCAAATATTGTAGCTGACGTTTAAATATAAGCTTATGATGCAGTATTCACATGGGAAAACGAGAAGAAGATGAAGAAGTCCTCTTAAACCTTTAGACATGCTGGAAAATATCCCAGAGTGCTTTGCAGATACTGTAAATTTGATGTCTCAGGCTGAGTCGACTTTGCTAAGAAATTACATAATGATTTTTTTTAAAGAAGCAGAAGTTGTAGTTGATCTAAATTCAAATGAAACGATATCATATTTTAATATTCATTTCTATATATATCTATAAAAAGGTTCACAGCTCCTCCTGCTGACCATGTGGATGTTCGATCTTGTTCCATAGATACTTGGAGACTAGTGCACATTTGATCATCGAGCCTCTCAACAAACCTTGTTAAGTGCAGTGCTGATTGTTCATCGCCTGAATAGCTTTCTGAAGACCTTTGAGGAACTTCTCTGCATTTTCCTCCCTGGAGAATTCACAATGATGACACTCTGAGTCCGTCTGTGGAGGGCAGAGAGACAAAGAGACACACTGACACGAGGAACACAATCATAGACGTGAAGAGCAGCTGAACCAGCTTCACTTTAACCCCGAACATTCACAGCTGGAGTCCCCCAGGACTCTGTTCTAGGCCCCCCCCCTTCATCAACGATCTGCGCTCAGCGTATGCTGTAGCTGAAGTTCAGATATATGCGGATGACACAGTACTAAACTAAAAACTTCTGTTCACCAGACACTGCAAATTAAATATAAATAATACACAAGCTGGACAATAAAGCAGCACCATATAATAACCAGATTTGGCCTTAACATCTCCAATACGACATTAGTGTTTTAATGGGTGACTGCTTGATTGATGGAAACTGATCGTTGTCCTCGTTAAGAGAGAAATTGTTTGTCAGTATTAAATCACAGAAGTGAGACTAATAAGAAGACAGAGACACGCCAACATGTGCTGTTACAGACTCATCGTGCTGTGATTCCTGGACTGTTTGTCACATCATGACAGCTTTGTAGCTTCTGCTGTGTTCAGTGCTGAGCCTCACGCTCACATTTAATGATGATGGATGATTGTAGCTGTTTGTCATCGAATATTTTTATTCACAGTTTAGGTGACAGTCAAAGATCAGTCCAGAGGCCTTAAATAATGAATCATCAGGATGGTGGGACAGAAGGTCTCCTGCCTCCTTACCTGGTTTAACCTCATTGCTAATTTGTTGAGCTTGCTGTTCAGGCTGAAGCCTTTGTGAGGGATGGTCTCCCACTCAACCATGAGGACTTTCATTTCTTCAGCAAAACATTTCATTGTGGACCTGGGACATTTCTGCTGGAGAGAAGGAGAGCGAGGTGAGCTTGGACTCATCAGCCTTCACAGTGTAATAGATACGATGCTGATATTTGCCAATACAGACAATATACAAATATCGGTGGATCCAAATAAATCTGAGTTATGTTGAAATTAGTTTTGTTAACAACGCAGACTCTGCATGCTGACCTCTGCGTCTTCTTTGTTACTGTGCAAGAAGACACAAAATGACTCGGCTGCATGTGGAACATGTGACTTACAGGTGTTTATTATTATCATACATTATGTTCACTGTTCACATATTGGTGTATAAGGCTGAAGCTTTGCAGAAGGTTGCAGCTGTGATGATCAGCACAGCTTCTGTAAGAGTGCTCGGCTGTGACACTGCTGCTGTGTTTCACATCACACACACTCCACACAGACAGACTGGCCTGAGCTCCGTGCTCAGAGCTCTTCACTCCAGGTGGGAGCAACGCTGTGAGGTTGTCTGGGCACCTTCAGTACCAGCATGCACCTGGGCGGGCCTGTGATTATCTTTGTCCTGTTACACACTGAGTTAAACACACCGCCTGTCGTGCACGCACCAGGATTCAGGAGGTTAAACTTTTATTACTGTTTAACTGAAGCGATCAGTCAAGGGTGACATGAGGTGTCAGGTCTGAGGAGGCTCATACCTTGTAGTCGGTGATGGTGGGCGTGTACAGTTTGCAGTCCAACAGCGTCTGAGGAGAAAGAAACGGTTAGCATCTGTGGCTGTGCACGGTCACATGACCTGAAGATCCAGGTGGAGATCTGTGAGGCAGCGATGCCTTCAGGGACGACGAGTTTCAAGTTAACGTGTCTCCTGTTAACATGTTCAGTGAATACAACTCTTCCCATCATCTGTCCTCAGGACTATGTAACACATATACTAACATATTTCCTGCAGGTTTCATTTTATATTCATAAGCTGATCATTTCCTCTCTGTTATTTTTATTCTACAAACTTGTTGAACATAGTTTGTGTCACATGTCACATGAACAGGACTCGATGGGAAGCGTTGGCGTTTAGTTTCAGGTCGATTTTCTGTCTGTTCTTCTCGTAGCTGCAGTTCTTTTATTCCTAAACGACAATGACACTTTTTCATTTCAGCACATTTACATATTAAGACAGAAATTCTTCAGTCTGAGAGTCTTTGAGACTTTGTAGTTTTTTAAATGTTTCCTCAGGTAGTTCTGAGTCGCAGTAAATGATTTTTTAAGGTTTGATTCTTTAAATCTGTCTCACATTCCTGCAGATTACTGTGTGTGTGTGTGTGTGTGTGTGTGTGTGTGTGTGTCTGCTCTGGTCACACACACCTTTGCTCTTCCTTTACATAACAACCCGCTGACGGGTCATTGGTTCAAATAACTGTTTATTACATGTGTCATCCTCAGTAAAGATGACGGGCTGATAATAAAGATGGACACACCCGACATCTCCACCAGATAAATAAAGTTTATTCTGATGTGTTGAAAGCTTGAGCAGCTGCTGACTGTTAAAGACAGATAAAGTCGTACCAGGTCACTGCTGTTGATCAGGGTTTGGACCTTTGCGATAAGGTCGTGGCTGCAGGGTTTTCTTTGCAGCAGCACGGCGGGGAGCTGACAGACGATACACAGATGCACACTCGCGAGAGCTAGCCACCCTCTCAGCATGGCACGGGCAGCAAAACCATCCTCTGTGCCACAGTAACGCTCACGCTGCTGCTACATCTCAGCATCCGTCACAGCCCGGAGAATCTGTCGAAGGCAGAAGTCCAGGTCACGAAGTTCCTCTGAGAAGTACGACAACAGCTGGATGGGAAGAAACACTTGAGAGTCTGAAGGATGATTCATCAGATTCTCCGCTCGGTCAAACTCCTTCAGCAGCTCCAGCAGGAACACAACAGAAACCAAATTCCATCAAAGAAACGTCAGCGTGTCCTGGTTTTAATTCCTCTTCACTTCTTCTGCTGTTTCACTTCGAAACTAAAAAAAAAAAAAATCACATCCCGGAGCAGCGCGTGTAACGCTGCAGAAGAAGAAGAAGAAGAAGAAGAAGTTTTCCCTCCGTGATCAGCTGCAGCAGCTGCTCGCCTCCACGTGCTTTACATCTACTGTTACTTTGTGGAAGGACTTTCACTCAGCGCTCTCCCTCCTTTTCACTTTCTCACTCCTCCCATCACTCCTCCTCCTCCTCCTCCTCCTCCGGGCTGATATCAGTAGCAGCTCCCACCTCCTTGCCAGGATACTTTCCAACACCCACTTTCCCCTCCTTATTTTTTGGATGAGGCAAAGTTCCTCTGGCAAAATTTACTGGAATGAAAGACCATTAATCACCCAGATGAAGGAAACAATGACAAGGATAATGTACATTATACAACGTTTAAATGCTCACTAAAGACTTAACAGCTTCTGTCAGAGCCTCTGCAGGTACGTCAGAGAGTTACGAGGCCTGAAAATGAGCCGATGTACTGAATACTTTACACACACACAGATCTAAATTTGGCTGAATTTAAAAAAGCTCTTGTTGGTGAGCTGAGTCAGATGACCTGGTACCTGTGTCGAAACATGTGTTGTAACGTTAGCTGAGCTCGCACCTCAGAGGCTGCCGTCTGTCTGACGGGGTTTCTATGTGAAAAACACGATGTGTAGAATTTAAATCATTTCCACCAAACTGACCTGAATCTCTGTTAAACCCCGTGTCTATGATCTCTGTGGACTGATACCTCCTGAAGCCCTACGCGCTCGTACGTTCATTAATTTTCCTGCGATAACAAGTTCATTTCATTTGTTTTCTCAAGATTTCTTCACGTCAACATAACGAATGTATCCCAAGATAACGGGACGAGTTTCTCGAGATCTGAAGGTAGCAAAACATTCCAGACATAATTCATTTCAGATCTCAACAGCACAATAAGTTGGTTTCTCATATTAACATGTCAGAGGAACAGAAGACTTTAACAGACTGGACTATCTGTTTGTTTTCCTGAGCTCAAGAAAATGATCCCGTCATCTCGGGATGACTCCAGTATCGTCTCACCGCGGCAAGGTTTTGTCTTGTCCTGGGTTTTCGTCTTCCTGTTCCTCATGTCTGTAACAGTCCGAGTCGTGCACCCCGGTCAGTCGTCATAGTCCACGTTTTGTCCTTTTGTCTTTCTCGACTGTGTTCTGGGCCTCCTTTGGACTGCATTTTACTCCATTTTTTAGGAGTGTGTGTTATTTATTTTGGTACCAGAAGTACCAAGTTCACTGAACTCTTTCCTGACAAGGGGGGGCTGGAGGCTGAACCCAAATGCACGACTCGTTCACGGTCCTTTTTAAAGGGAAAGTACCAAATGAAAATCACTCTCAAGGAGGAAAAAACTGAACTAAATCACTCTTACGAGGAAAAACCTGACTAATGAAGACTGATACAAAGAGACAAAACTTGAAACAAAACTGACTTGAACAAAGCACAAAACCTGATTACACATGGAGCTGGACGCTGGTTCTCAAATCAAGGGACGGCACAGGACAAAGGGGAGCACAGACAATATAGACACACAAGGTAACAGGGCACAGGTGAAAACAATCAGGGCAAGGGAAGGCAATCACAGTGAAACACACAAGGGCAGGAAGCAAAGGTGTCTGAAACGAGAGGGAAGAGTTATTTCAAAATAAAACAGGAAGTGCGTAACAAGACAACACCAGTGATGACTTAACATGAAGTGCATGACATCGGACAAGACGAGACTGGGGAGCATGACCCTGACTACACATACATGTGGAACAAGACTTAACATTTACGACGAGACATGACATTTCCTTTGTCTTGCATTAATAGATTCATAACTAATAACTAATATTAATAACTTTCACAGCCTGTTTGGGTATCATTATCATTCCTCTGTGTCCGAGTCCTGTTTGAGTCCCGGTCTGACAAATATTCGACATAATAACTTAAATAACTCGAGATATTGAGAAAACTAAATGAAATGAACTCAAACTAAAATGTATACCTAAAGAGGCGATGGTGTGGAGGGATGGTCAACAGTAGCGGTGGGAAGTTTGTGCTGAATCGGATCGCAGACTCTCTTTTTTTGAGTCGTTTGTTCGTTCACTGTGCAGCGCCGCAGCAGCGCCCTCTTGTGGCCGACGTAAACGTCACAAAAAACAACAGACTGATCCGGTCACGGAGACAGCGATTAGCTTCTTACAACCTCGATCACAGAAGTTGCTTTTGTGACCAAAAACACACAAAGGTTCCACAAACCAACAGAGCTCCTGTTTTATGGACTGACACTGAGCCCGGCTGTGTGGGAGGACAGGCCTTCATGGATACAATCTGTGTTTGAGTGAAAACATGCAGAGCTGATAAAGTGAATAGTTTCATATTGGACCACACATCACAGCAGCTGTCCTCCTCCTGTAAAACTAAAACCAACCAGCGTGTCTGAAATCAGGAGATCGCATTAGATCAGTGCTGGTCGGGTTCAGACGGCAGCTACAGTGTGGTGACTGCAACAGCAGCTGATAAATACATTAGCATGCTGATAGCATTATCGGAAAGACAAACAGAACAGCACTGAAGGCTTTTATCGATGGGAGAGTTGACATGTTCTCAGTAAGTCATGTATATGTACAACAGCAGTGTCTGACACTCCAGCATTAATGATACATTATAAAAACAAAGCTTCGGGCCGCAGGCTGTGATTGGCCCCCGAGCCGGACTCTGGACATCTCTGCTTTAGACTAATCAGAAACATTCTTGGTGGTTAAGACTCAGGAAGTGATGCAGAGACAAAACTATGTTCCTACAGCAGCTGCAGCTTGTGGCCACTCTGCGTTACATAAAGACCAGCGGCGCCGGTCACTATGCACTCATGGCAGCACTGCGAACACCTCCAGCGTCAGTTTAATGTTTAATTGCACGCAGCGCTCGGTGGTTAATTATTGAAGCCCAGGCTTCAGTCACACAAAAAAACTCAATGCATGAGCAGCAGAGCAGATCAGAACACGACTGGACCAGTCACAGAACCTCAGGAGGCTTCCATGCTCAACACAACCATGTCTCACCATAAGACGTGTGATTGCTGTCATCAAATGAGCTTCTTAAAGAACGCATCGAAGCTGACCACGCGGCTCCGGCGGTCGTGTTCCTGTCAGGACGAGCTCATGGTGACCGTTTGTTAAACCGTCCGAATAAACCGCCCAAATATTAGCATGTTAGTATTTAGCTTCAGTTACATTTATTTTGTCAGCAGGTTCCATGTAATTCTGTTTAAACTCAAACGTGTTGTGTTAGAGGTTCAGTTACAGTTAAAGGGAACCCATTTTATTTTGTAATTCTTTCCCCTCCTGGTGTCTGTAACTTAACTTCCTGTCTTTTTAACTCCTTCAACAAAACAGAAAACGCTGTCATACCTGCACACGTTCTCTCAGGCTGCTGACTGTACTCCTTCCCCAGATTAACAGGGCAGCCGTCTGCTACACGTAGGTTTATAACTGGAACCTGCAGGAATGAAAGCGGCTACGTAGATTCCTGTGACGACTGCCACAGAGTGAACTGTAGATCAGGGCAAACAGTCTAAAGTCTAAGCGGGTCTAAAGTCTACGTGTTGAACGAAAACTGAAAGTGAGTGTCTTGTCATAGATGCCAAACAGCCTCACTGATAAGTTTTACAGGACAGAGTTCACTCTGTAGCAGCTCAGGGCACAACTCATCTCAGAGAACAGGAATGTGACAGCACAGACATGTCTGAAACAAGCTGCCCTGCTCTTTGGTTGCCAACTATGTGACTGGCTCCTATCTGGCAAAAAACTTTATGCAAATCACTGCTTAGTCATCTGTGAGCCTTGTAGGCATCGTGTGGAGTCATGGGTGGAGACAAACTACACAGATACAAAAAACTAAATATAACTGAAGAACCAATGACGCATCAGAGCGGATTGTTTCCGATTGAACTGATAAGAAGCACACGCACTACACACACAGGTAAACATCAAACAGGAAGCAGAATTACATACTGGTTTCTACGTTTCCTGTGAAAACTTGATTGGTGTTTACAGTAGTTATTTTACATTAACGCAACCTCTGAACCAGCAGTGTCCAGTCTAACAGTGAACACAGCAACAGAACCTCTGAACCAGCAGGGTCCAGTCTAACAGTGAACACAGCAACAGAACCTCTGAACCGGCAGTGTCCAGTCTAACAGTGAACACAGCAACAGAACCTCTGAACCGGCAGAGTCCAGTCTAACAGTGAACACAGCAACAGAACCTCTGAACCGGCAGTGTCCAGTCTAACAGTGAACACAGCAACAGAACCTCTGAACCGGCAGTGTCCAGTCTAACAGTGAACACAGCAACAGAACCTCTGAACCAGCAGTGTCCAGTCTAACAGTGAACACAGCAACAGAACCTCTGAACCGGCAGTGTCCAGTCTAACAGTGAACACAGCAGCCTACTGAGGTGCTACTGATAACTGTTTCCGACATGATGTCTGTAAATCACCTCGGTACTGTGACATTATTCCCTGTTTGTCTCAGAGGCTGTGGTCCAACCTGGTCCGGTCTGACTCCTGAGCCCGGTTCTGTTAGCATGCTAACAGCAGATTTGAAGCTGAGCAGCTGGAGGACTTCAGTGGAAAACAAACAGCGAAGATCAGCCAATGAAAGAATTTGGACTCTGAGCCAACTCAACTGTTATTCCCACGAATTCTTTTGTGTTTACTGGATTTCTTTGGTACTGACCAATCTGTCTGACTTCTCACAAGTACTTTGTGTCCAAACATTAAAAAGCCTTCAGTCAAGTGATATGTACACGTAAAGTAATTTTTTTTAGTAAATTTGACATCTGTGTTCTGCATTTGAGTTCAATCTTTGGATCCCAAGCTTGATCAAACCTGACACAAAAGGACTCCATGACACGGAGATTCATGTAGTTCATTAAAACGAGGACATTTAATAAGAAACATACCTTCCTCAAACCTTATCGTCACAGCTGTGAGCTGCAGGGCTGATCGTATGTTGGGCTCTACGAGTAAACGTACAGTTCAGTCCAGCACAGAATAAAAAGTACGATTCAACCAGATTTTTGCACCACATACTTTTATTTTCCGTCTCTACTGGATGGAGATTTTCATTAATATTTCCCTTTTCACCAGCGTCCATGCACCTCTCGTTCTGTGACACTTTTACAATCAATTTTACAGCATTATTTAGTTATTTTGAAAGGACCGGAAATTAAAATAAAAATAAAATTCACACATCAAAAAAATCCATAAAATTGGATTTTCAAAATAAAATTTCAATTTAAAATCAGCGACTTGTTTGTGTTTCCTTTCAGTGGGAAACACAAATGTTGAATGTTCAATTCAATGTTGAATTATTAAGGCTACATTTCACCAGGCACGAATGCAACATGTCGTTTACACTGTTCATTCTTTATACTGTCAATGGACATCGCGAGCATCCCACATCAAACCACACAGAGCTGCTCGCACTGACAGGAAGTTGATTTTCAAAATAAAGCACCATGTGCAAAGCTCAAAAGAGACCAAATTTAACATTTAGAAGCACATAAACCAAAAAAAGACCAAATCTGAGCAAGTTGACAAAGTCTGGAGAGAAAAAAGCTTCTGCTGAGTTTGAAGTCGCACAGAGGACAAACCAAAACAGTGCTGCAGTCGTGACGTGCCCGGTGGAAGCCTCGTGCGCTGGGGGGGTAATCAACCGTTACGAAGGAGTCGATACTGTCACCTGTGTGCTGCCAAAAAAATTTCAGTGAAGATCAACATACAGAGCGTGAATCAATGAACCAACCGAGTACATCAATATGAGAGCAAACAGTAAAAAACACGCAGATATCGGCTTGGTCTGAAGTTTAGAGAAAAACTTTACAGACACGTCATTTTACAAATACACTCACACACTCACACACACACACAAAAGATGAGGACACTGTGCAAAACACCAACATTACTTTAAAGGATAATAAGTGCCAAAGAGAATAAGACTAACTTCATAAATAAACAATAAAATAATAAAAACGAATAATGATAAAATGGTTACAAAAAAGATTATTAATAATTAATCACCAACCGCAAAGACCGGCCTCAGAGAGCCAGACAAAAAAACAAAAAACAAAAACAAAATAATAAACAAAGCTCATGAACTAACTGATTGCATACAGCACTGGCTGGACTTTGCAGGATTGGCAAATATGGATGTAATCCAGCTCATTAATGCCAAAAGTTCCTGAATTAACCGTCTAAAATGTTCCTCCAAGATGTCGTCACATCCCCAAAAAAGAGTCCAGAGCTGGAACAGACTTCAGACCGAATTTTAAGATTGCCACCTTTACGAGTTCATCGCATCCACCTTGTGGACAGTTAGGGTTTTTTGGCATTCATCCAGCAAGATCACAGATAACGGAGTCAGCATTTTTTAACTTTTTACAATATTA
Organism: Nibea coibor; assembly: GCA_023373845.1. Classification (NCBI taxonomy): domain Eukaryota; kingdom Metazoa; phylum Chordata; class Actinopteri; family Sciaenidae; genus Nibea; species Nibea coibor. The sequence continues at coordinate 919,308 of CM041716.1, read as the reverse complement.
GGATTTTAAAGCGTCAGTTCAAAGTCATTAGTCCAGATTGGAAAAATAAGAGCCATGTGCAGGTAGGTATGCTTTCCCTAAAGCCACCAAGATTTACGTTATAGTCTCCATCACATCTGACCCCAAACACATCCCGTCACGTTACGAGGAATGCCTTAAAATCAGTGTTGAAACGGAATTGACAACATTCATTATGTCCATCAGATGCAACCTTATTTCCAAGTTGAAGTAGCCCATGCTTTGAGAACATTTTAAACATGGTGGACTTGTGGTGAGAGGGGGGATCACAGTTCACGACAAGCCAGGAAATATGGTTTTAGTCCAGGAAACCAGACTAAAACCAGAACCTCCTAGGTGTACTTGGTGTGCCTTCCTTTTCTTTTGGCCCCTTTTTATCTTCTAATTTCATTCAAGAAACACGGCAACCCATCTTTCTGACAGCCTGTTTCAGTTCTGAGGAAGAGGTGAGGGAAGGTGAGAAAGTCCGTTGATGCTCACTCTTCGTGTCACCTGCCCCTGTCCTGGTCCTCCAGCTCCGGCTCCACCCTGCAGGGTCTGGGTCAGGCTGACTTGGGCAGTGCTAAAGGAAGTTATTCGGCCACTTCCTGCGATCTGGAGATTGACTGTGGTAGCGTAACTGGTCTTCTGGTTCCCCTGTTTGGTAGGAGACGAATGGGCAAAGGGTAGTGGTGGTGCGCTTGGTGTCAACGTGGAAGGGATTGAAGGTGTTGGAGATGTTGTGGTAGCGACTCGGACCTGAGGCTGTGGTTTAAGTTGGAATTGGAAATTGTGTTGCTGGTAGGGCGCAAGTGGAGGGGAGGTCATGTCTGAGGAGGAGAGAACCATACAGGAGGTGGAGGGGTTTTGTTCACTGGACGGCCGGGCAACATACGCACAGATGAGCTGGCTACGACAGTTACCCTCTTCTAGCTCTGGGTCTCCCCAATCTGTCTGGCTGGTGTTTGGTGGGACAGGAGAGGAGAGGAGGGTGGTGGAAGTGATGGTGGAAGTAGCACTTGTATCAAGGCTATCAGTTCCATTATATTTGCTTGAAAGCTCTCGTACATCTGGCCATGGCACACTGGTGAAATGTTGCCCTCCATGGGTGCCCTTCCCTGGGGTAAGTCTGCCAGGTGAGAGAGGGGATTGAAGCCCAGCTCGAGGGCTGAGACATGATGGAGAGCTACCGTATGAGGACCATCCACTCCTTGGACTAGTTGGACAGGACTCATGCTGGTCAAAAGATCCTCGGCCACTACCACCAAAACCACCAAGGGACCTCCGGCTGCTGTCCGCCCAAGAGCGGCGCAGTCCACTTGTGTTACTTCGAGCTGGACTTGGAGGCGTGTCTGCCAGGCTGGAGGATACCGACCTCCGAAGGGTTGTTTGGGATGCAGAAGGTGAGGATGCTCTGGAACTATGCTGTGACATCAAAGTAGAAGAGAAAGTGGCATTCTCCATTGTTGGTGAGCCTAAAGACGAAGGAAAGGAAGGAGATGGAGAGGACGAAGCATATCTGGGGTTTCTAGGTTGAGGTGTTGCAACATTATTGGTCAAAACATTCACAGACACACCAATAGGAGGTGGCGAGAGGATCCGAGGGCTCAGACATGAGGAAGACTGCCCGAATGCTGCCCTAGGTAGCTCCAAAGTGAGTCCTAGCGGGTTGTGGTGACTTGCACCTCCTACCCGTGTGCTCCGGGGGTGAGGAGGTTTGTTCGCCATGGGGGAGGAGTAGTTATGTTGAGGAGGAGGTGGAGAGCACAGACGAGTAAATGAGGCAGGGGTTGGAGAGGGAGATGGGGACTGGACTCGTGAGCTGGGTTCGGAGGCAGAAAAGGGTCGTGCTACGCGGTTGTGTGACCCCAACCAGAGAGGATCATGGGTTTGTTGCATTATTATTGTGTTTGCGCTACCGTTAGCTAGTGGAGCCTTCTGTGGACTCATTGACCAACCACCATTACTGATGGCTCGGTTAATGCTAAAGTTGTTGTTGTTGTTTGCATTCTGGGATGAGTGAAGGAACGAAGGCCGAGGTGATGGGGAGGAAGAGTGGAGAGGTTGATGATTGGCTGGACTCATAGATGGGGAAGGGGAACGTTGGGAAAGACTTGGAGAAGAGCAAGAGGACCTGGGAGAAGACGGGGTGCACCTTGGATATTGGTACCCATCTTTACTACACCCTAGCTGGGCATATGCAGGCATGCTGGAGGCCTGTTGGGTTGGTAGGAGCTTTGGTGAAGGTGAGCGCCGTCGTAGGTGCGAACATGGGCTTTGGTTTATAGGTGCGGCTTGTTGTGGGACAGTGTTCTTTCTTGCCATACTCTGACTGATGGACTGGCTAATACAGGAGGCAGCTAAGGATTTGGTGAATGCAGAGGAGGAAGAGATGGGGGAGGAGCATGGAGGAGAACGTAGAGAAGATTGTGGAGTAGGAGAGGAAGGAGGACCTGCTCTTATAGATGAAGATCTCCCAGAAGAAGGAGTGAAAGCAGACGAGGATGTTGGAGAGAGGGCAGGAGGTGACTGCACTGATGACCCCCTCCTAGAAGAAGGTGTGGGAGAAAAACAGGGAAGAGTCCTGGAGTTCAGGTTCAGGGAGGTATCTTCACCAGATCCAAGGGTGGGAGGAGATGCTGGAATAATCCTGAATGGTGAGGAGCAAGGTGGTGCTTGGACAGAGGAGGAGGAGGGGGAAGGGGAGCAGTGTCTGAGGCTCGGTTTGAAGGCTGATGGAGTCGCTGTGAGATCTTTGTACTGGTCAGGGGTAGTGATGGCTGGGTTAGCTGTCTCCAAGGACGGTCCTGAAGATGGGCGGCTGCCTGAAGGAAGGCTGCGTGTGGGCAGGGTGGTGGAGGGTCCTGAGCACTGCTGGTCTGAAAACCTGGAAGCAACAGACAAGCACAGATTAATATCTTGAATTTGCAAACTATGATAACACATCTGATTTATGTAGTCGTCTTGGAACATTTTTTAGAAGGTAACCTCAGGGCAGAAGTGTAGCTCTAGAGTGAAAAACTGATTCATAAATATTTGGAAGTGAAGAAAACACCAACCACAGCTGCTCTTGGCTTTAGCTTTGTGTTTCTAAGTTTCTACATGTTTTGTCTGAAGGCAAAGATCAACCAAACCAGTCCACCACTAAATCATATCATATAATTACACATATTTACACTTCGCTCATTAAAGATAAGCACAGACATGACAGAGGCAAAATGTGAAAAGTTTGCAGAGGAGCCAAATGGGCCAAACTTCAATTGGATGACAGTATGTGTGCTGCTAAAACATGTTGAAGAGCAAACATACCTGTGTTCGTATGGAGAGGTGTTACTGACATTCAGAGCCCGTTTGCCCGTCGCAGTGGGTAAGTCTGGCGGCCTCTGGCTGGTGAATGTTGGTAAAAAGTCTACAGACTGCACCAATGGAGGGCATGGTTGGGTTAGATTTGGTTCGGAGGTTTGAACCAATGACCGTAGACCTCTTGCTTTGTGATCCTCTGGAGTTTCTGCAACTGTATGACTAGAAACTTGTGAGTGGTCAAAGGTCATGTGTGAAGGCTGACCCGGTTCTCTCGAGGAGCTGTAATAAGCTGGTTCTTCTGTAAAGATCACCTTTGAACCTTGGACAATCATCTTGGGCTGTGATGGAGATTCATTAATCTCCTCAGTTGGGCGTTCATCTTTCCTTTGGGTTGAGGCACCTCCTCCATGGGGCAGTGTGGATCTGTAGTCCTCTGTTGGAGCTCCCGTCAGCTCTCCATCCACAGGTCCTGTGCAAACCAAGGATTCAGGCACTGCATGAGCGCTCTGCACATCTTTGGTTAGTCTCAGTCCTGTAGTAGTTTTAATAGTTTTATGCTGTTTGTCTTGTGCAGCTGGACAATCCTGCTCATCTCCATATTTAGACATCTCCTTTTGTTGAGCAGAGAGGTTTGGCCTTGAATGTGCTGGCTGGGTAATGATGTTTACAGATGTCAAGTCTGTGATTGAATCCCCCGGGCAGCCACCACTCAGCACCCACCTGCAGAGAACCAGGAGAGTCCAGATTGAAAGGATCAGTGACTGAGGTTATGTTTATTTTTTATTATTGTTTTTATATTGTCTTTTATGTTTCATGTCTGTATTTCATGTTTTATTTCATGTATAGCACTTTGTGTCAGCTGTGGCTGTCTTTAAAGGGCTTTATAAAAAAGTTGAGTTGATGTGTGTTTGAATATAAAATGTCAAAATATTTGGAAAATGCTGTTTAATTTTTGGCAGTATAAAATGATGTCATCCTGTCACACATGCACCTGTTGGCAGAAAGTTGTTCTTCAGCCACTTTATGATCTCCAAAGCTTCAGCTCCAGGAAATACGACTCACAAAAAGTTAATGATGTTTGACCCGGGCTATATTTCTACAGTAGCCTGGAACAGACAAACTAAATACTGACTCTAGTCAGGCCCTTTCACGTGTTTTAACATAGACACATTTTTTAAATTTTAATTTATTTATTTCTATTTTAGAAAGTTTTATTAATCATGTTGAACCTGAAATTACTTCTCTGCATTTAACCCATCCAGGCTGGCACCTGTTGGAACACACATGCACATACACAGGGTCACACACTCAAACTTTTTGAAGCTGCTGTTTGCTGTCACACAGTTAAACCTGTGTGAGGATCCAGAAGATCTCCCCTCACGGTTTCTCGACACCTGTCAAACAGCCATAGACATTGTGGCTCCTTTAAAGACCAGGTGGCTGAATGAAACAACCCGCACTGCCAGACAGAAGTGGAAGAGTATTTTGCGACTCTTGTGTCATAGTTATTAATAGCAGTCTGTCCTCTGGAGTGGTCCCTGTACATCTTAAACATGCAGCTGTGCAGCCTTTGTTAAAAAACCTGGGCTGGATCCTTCTGTTCAGGCCTCTCTCTAAATTACCTTTCTTCTAAAGTCTTAGAGGGTTGTTTATTCCCCTCATGAACTTTTTAAATGAACAAAATATTCTTGAGATTTTCCAATCCGGTTTTAAAACACTGTTGTCCTCATACTTTTAGATTTGACTGCAGCATTTGATACAGTCAACCGTGAAATCCTCGTCTGGAGCAGAGGGTGGACGTCAGTGGCACTGATGTTATTTATGTTACCTCCTGCTGCTGCAACAAAATGCCCCTCAGGGATAGTAAAGATTCTTTGATCCAGTCGTCTAGTCAAAATTACAATTTTCATTTGATCACTGGTGTAATTAGTCATCAGGAACAGAACCCTAGTTTGCTGTTAAAAAGGGCTGCTGTTAGCTAATGTTAGAAGACTAAGGACTTGACTGGACATAGACTTTGTCTTGTTCCACCCATTTCTGTAAATCTTATCCACTCACCCTGCTCTTTCTGCAGTTCCTTTGGTATCTGAACATGTCTTTGTGTTTTCATCGGAGGCGTCATCTTTTCTTGTGGAAGAAGGTGAGCTGCAGTCCTGGAACTCAGTGACTCTGGTCATGGTTGACATCAGGCGGTTGCTACTGGCAGAGCAGCACATACTGGAGCTCTGATCTTCAGATTGTGTTTGGAGGTGAAGCTTGGATGCATCAGTCGAGGTGAAGCCGATGTTGTAGCTGCTAGCCTGCGTGGATGCATTTTCCCCAGATGTGCTGGAAGTCTGGGAGTTGTCAGCTGATATACAACCGCTGTTTGAGTCATTTTCTTTGGTCAAGGCAGAGATGAAGTCTCTGGGCCTGGAGAGGGTGAATCCATTTGTCTGGTGATGACAAGCCGGGCTCTCTTTGACCAAGACATGACCGAACAGCAGAGGTTCACAAGGTGCCACCACTGTCTCCTGTAAATCTAGAAAACACCAACAACAAACATCTCAGTAATGGACAAAGAAGTTGTATCTTGTAGCACCAACTACTGAATCTCCAAGAAAGACCAACCTACCGTTTGTCAGGCTCGCTGCTCTCTTTATCGCGCTCTCCTCCTGGATTGTTTGGTCCTCCTGGCTCACGGTTTGGGTCTGGTATTGGCTGTAAGTCTTGGTCTGACTCCACACGGGACTTTTAGTTTGGATCAGTGATTGCTGCCTGGTTTGTGTCATGGTTTGGCTCTGAACTTTGGGCTCTGAGTGAGTCTTTTGTTTGGTTTCTGAGTGATTTTGCTGTCGGTGCTCAGTCTGTGTCTGTGTCTGACTTTTAGTCTGGGTCTGAGTTGAGAGTCCAAACAGTCTAGCCGAGCCCCACGATGGGTTCCTTATGGTGCTGGCCCGTTTCTGATGTAGAGGGACCTTCATGGTGCTGGCTTTAGCACTGTACATTTGGGCCAATGTTTGGACCTTGCTCAGAATACGCTCTGAGTTTTCCATCAACATGGAGTCCACTACAGGGCTGGACTCAAATAGCCCAATACCGGCTACGTCCGATCCCATGCCCTCAAACAAGGCCCGGTTTGCAGTGACAATTCTGGATTGGTGGGACCATCGACCTACTTTTATCTGACTGGGAAAACCCTCAAGGTTCCTGCTGGTCTTAGCCAGGTCTCTGTGCTTGGTTCTAGTCCAAGAGGAGTGCATTCTGGTCTCAGGTTTTTGACATTGTTCTGCAGGTGGCAGAGCGTCTCTCAAAGGTTCTTTGCCGCTTTCATTTGGTTCTGCTTGGTTTGGTTCATGTCCAGTCATAGCATCTTGGTTTCCAGCAGTGGTTTTGGTAACAGATTGTCCCTCTGTAGTCACAACACTTGGCTCCCCCTCTTGCATTTCCTCTGGTGCTTCCTCTAATGGTCCTCTGCAGACATTTACATTTTCCTCCTGTATCTCAGCTTCTTTGCAAACAGCCCTGTTGGGATTCGACTGCAGATTCAGATCCTCTTGATTTGGGCTCTCCTCGTCAAGCATGACATTAGAGATTGGTGATGTTATTGTGGTCTCTGCATCAAATTCCAGGGAGCTGGTTGGTTTATTTACCTGTCCATCACTCTCTGAATGTGGTGAGACTGGCGTAGGAGAAGAGGTATGACCAGCTGAGGAACGCTGACTGATCACGTCAGTTGTTTCATACTTGGATTGTCCGCCCTCTGGTTCCCCCTGCTGTCCACCCACATCAAAGCGCGACACCGACTCCTTCACCAGACCAGACGGGATTTGTGAGAAACTGTTTCTCCGCCTCGATGCTCCTCCTTCTTCCTGTTCATCTACCTCCTCTGCTTCGACCTCTTCAGCCTCAGCTGCTGCTTCGTAATAACTCCTGATTTTTTCAATAATTTTCTTGTCGCGTTTGGTGAGGTGGGAGCTTCTTGTGGGTAGTTGACGTGTCTGGATCGGATGAAGGAGGTCTGGATTTTGGGAGGAAGTGGTGGCCTCTGTGTTTGTCTCTTTTATGGGCAAGTTATCTCCTGCTTCCTCTGCTGGGATGGAGGGATAAGGATCTGATGTTGGAGTAGGTATGATGCTCTCTTCCTCTTCTTCATTCTTTGCTTCCATCTCTTTTTCTACGACTTCCTCTTGCATCTGTCCATCTTCTTCCACTCCCGTTTCCACTTGACTTGTTGCATCCGGCGCTACTGCATTTGCACATGTCTCATCTTCATGTCCAGTGTCATCACTGGAACCACCGGTCTGACTTTGGAGGTTGCTGTTGTTGTCCATATCCGCCCGATCCTGCTCCTGTTGTATTGTGGGTCCCTGCTCTGGGCTGGAGGGTGAGGCGACTGGGGGCAGTGGGCAGGTGAAGTTGGTCTGATTAGATGGAGTCAGACTTTCTTTGGGTTGATCGAAGACCTTCTCCTAGAAGAAAAGTAAGACAGCGGTGTTTTGAAAATGAACGATCTGTTCAAAGAGAGTTACTGGTCAATTCATGGTCCTGAGAGGATGAACCCAAATGATTTTGGTATTATTATTATTATTAGACGTACCACAAATATCACCAGTTAACAGGCCATTAATTGTGTTGAGCCTGTTCATGCTCCTCAGATGTTGAACCTCAAATTTTATAAAGCTGCACTCTTGCAGGGTGAATGTGTAAGAATGTCTGTTCATTCTCTTTTCATATAAAGCCAGTTTAGACCGTACTGCACTTATGCATTATATGTGTATGCAAGTATAAACATGGACTGTGTATGTATATGTACAGTGTGTTTATATTGCCTCACAAAGTCGAGCGATCATGTGCATTCCTGGTGTAAAACCACAGCCTCCACCCGTCCGACACCGTGACAGTGACACACACTTGACTTCTTATGATGTCATTCAATCAGCTGACTGAACAACAAACCCTCCTGATCTTAGATAATGAACATTATTATACATTTCATGACAGTTCATATAGTTTTATTCCCCCTGCTGTGCAGTTACACTTTATTTTACTCCACTGTGTTTTTCATTTGAGATACTTTACGACCAAAAACTTGTATTTAGTAAAAGAGTAAAAGTCTAAGTTGTCTGTATCTAACCGTTGTGTCAGTGTGAATGGCTGTGAGTCCCTCCCTGGCTCGGCTCTGGTTGATGAACTCCAGGATCTCCTCTGTGATGGACAGGGTGGGAGGAGGGCTGAGAGGGGTCAGCTCTTCTTCTTCATCTTCCTGCTCATCCAGACAGACGAGAAAAGATGAAAAAACACAGACAGAGAAGACATCTGGGACTTCATTTTGGGAAAATGATGTATGCAGAGCTGCAGCTGTTAAAGGGAGAGTTACCTCGGCCTCACACAAGACAACTTTTCAGATCAGTTCAATTTAGTTTCTTATAAATCCTGAAAGGTTGTTTAAGGTGAAGCTGTCTGATGTCTTTGTCTCGTCTCGATCTTATAATGAAACAGTTTTTAGTACAGTGATGTTCGGTCACGTGAACAGTGCCTCTCGCAGTAAACATGCAGGTGACTCTGGTGTAAGTCTCGGCTCTGCATCTGGTGGAGATGCTGGTGGAAAAGTTCCAGTCTCTGACTGAATCTAGTTCTAGTCTTGAAAACAGTGACCCTGTAAGAGCCTCATCATAAAAAAAAAAAAAGGAGTTCTCTAACGTGGTCGGCATTAGTCGGTTCTGTAAGCGCTAACAAGAAAGTACCTGTTCCTCGTGGTTTGTGCGAAGCTGTGACGTCAGTCCTGGTTCGGGCCTCTCGGCCTCCACCTCGATGACGGAGGATGCGAGCGTACTGCTGCTTCCTGCTGAGCCCAGACTGCCAGCCTGGCACAGCTCGCCTTCGCTGTCCGCCTGCTGCAAAAACATCAAGACACGCAGCCCGCATGACGGTGGAGTACTTGAACGTGTTTAAACTAGTTTATGTGACCTGATGTGAACTGAACTCTTTCACAGTCAGTGCAGCATGAAGGTGATAATACAGTCTTA